>QFDX01000778.1:0-13597 GCA_003315875.1 Lactifluus piperatus | reverse complement strand
AAATTATAGTAGGGTGCAAAACTGCCCCAATGATTGATTATTTTAATTGATTTATTGAACATGAACGTGTGATCCAAATCACGTGATTTTTGCTTCGCTTGATAGCCACGATGCAATAGTATATCACGTGATTTTTTCAGATTTTCTGCTTATGTCATTGCTTCACACCACATCAATCGTTCCAAAACATGCAAACATTGGGGCAGTTTTGCCCCCCACTGTAGTTTAGACTCATAAAGTTTTCGGTCGCTCCTGAGTCCAGTAGGGCGACGTTTTCGGCTCTTTTTTTGATCGAGTGTGCATAGAATCGAACTGTCATTGACTTTCTTGCGGACATGTACACGTCGTTCTTGTTTACTTGTCTAATTAGTGCCGACCTAATTAGACTTAGAGAAAATCCTCCTCTACTCCCATTTCTTTGGCGAGTTCGTATTTCTGGTCCATGGTGAGCGTATTAAGCTGCTCTTTGATTGTAGAGATCGTGCTTCCTCCTGCGTCAGTGCCGTAGTTGGACTGTAGGTCCGCTTCGGTGGAATAATCGGGCAGGTCCGAGGTACTTCGTGCGCTTGCTCCTGGGGCGGACTGACAGTCCCGTGCGAAGTGCCCTTGTTTCCCACACTTAAAGCAAGTGAGGTTTTTCCTTCCATCCATCTGGGTGGCTCTGCCTTGGTATCCGCCTCTGCCCCTCCAGGCTCTTCCGCGTCCCACGTCCATGGGTACGGGTGTATTGTTCATAGATGGCGGTGCATTGGACGAGTTGTAGGGCCCTTGCGGCCTCCTCTGCTGTTGATTATTTTGGGTCCAGAAGGGTTGTCTTCCCCTTTGCGGTTGTTGGAATCCCCTGAATGCTCCTCCACTAAATCCTCTTCCGTTGGACCTCCTCTGCTTGAGGATGTGCTCCAATAACACCCTTGAGCGTGTGCAGTTGATCGCTTTTTGTTTAACTTCTGCATATGTGGTGACCATAGGTGGTTTTAGGACTTCCTCTAGGACCGATTGCGTTAGTCCTTTCGTGAATAGATGCACCGTCTCTGCGTTTCCTGCAGTGTATCCTGCTTGGCGTGCAAGTTCTTCAAACTCAGCGATGTATTTGTCGACGTCCGGGAACTTCATGCGGAGTCCTTCCAGGCTGGTTCTGGCTCGATCGGCTTTCTGCGTATCTTGGAACTGTTGGTTAAATTCGAATAAGAACTGATCCCATACTGCTGGTACGTTCTCATGGTCTTGGATGCCGTCCCAGAAATCTCCCATGTCTTTGGCCCAGTTGGCCACTTCGGGTCCTTTGATCAGGGTGAGGGTGAGTGCTATCTTTTTCTTGGGTGAGTCGTATCCGGCTACGTCGTTGTTGAGTCGAAAGTACCCCTTGACTTCTTCGATGAAGTCGTCTGCTCTCGCTTGGTCTCCTGAGAATATTTGCGGTAGTTGTCCCATTGCTTTTACGTCTGCTGCTGCCGGTATGGGTATTTGTGGGGCGTTGGGGTCGGGCCCCTGTCCTGGTGGTCCCCCGTCAGGTCCCTGCGGGCCTCCAGGTCCTCCTGGGCCTCCTCCGCCTGGGTTTCCTCCGCCTGGGCCTCCTCCCCCAGGTTGGCGTCGTAGTGCCCGGTCCATCTTCCTTCGGACTATTTC
The DNA here is from genome assembly GCA_003315875.1 of Lactifluus piperatus. NCBI lineage: Eukaryota > Fungi > Basidiomycota > Agaricomycetes > Russulales > Russulaceae > Lactifluus > Lactifluus piperatus. The sequence continues at coordinate 11,971 of QFDX01000778.1, read as the reverse complement.
TGGTGTCACGATGTTGAGGGCTGGTGCATTTGTCTGTGATGCGGGTGGCGAGGTGCTGGTTGTTGCGGCCTGCGTGGCCGTCTGAGTTACGGTAGTTGCCATGTCTTTCTCTTCCCTGGTACTGGTGCTGGGGCTTAATGCGATCGGGCTGTTTCGTATGGATAGGTTGATATGTTTCTGTCCTTCGTCGTCGCTACTGTCTGAGCAGGTTTTGTCCTCTGTTTCACCGTCGTGGTCGTACTCGTGTACTTCTGGTGCCGGTTCTCCTAGTTTCGGTGCTCCGCTACTGCTGTGGCGGACTCGGTGCCACTGGCCGTTGTATAGGCAAACTTGGTATGCTGCTTTGGTCCAAAGACCGTCGTCGTTATCGTGGAAGAACCTTGCCTTGTAGTGTCGATGCTTTCCTTCTGCTATCTTCCACACTCTGGTGTTCGGTTTGAAGTTCAGGACCTCCTCGTGGGTCAACGTACGCTTTAAGCTACTCGGTGTAGCCACGTTTGAAGAAAGTTGAATCTAATGTCACTGCCGCTTAGTAAGCTAGGCCTGTATGCCGCTAGCCGTTACTCTTCTAGGACTTAGCCGCCTAGGAACGCTGTAAAGTTAGTTCAAAGTCACTCGACTTGAAGAGTAGGGATCATAGACCTGAGCTCCGACTCAAGGCCTCCCTATGAGAATGCAGACAGAGATGAAAGGGGAAGGGAAGTGGATTGACAGTTGAACGCTAGGTGGTGGTAGGGGAATAAGACAGGAGATTCAACTTGCCGTCCTAGAGACGACAAGGACCGCTATATATACTACGAGGCACAAATCCCTCAATCCTAGGACTCCGATCCTAGGATTGCCATATAAGTACACTGAGTCACGGTGAGTCATACAAGAAGCACAGAAGCACAGCCTCGATGCGCACAGACCATCGCGCACAGACATAGAAGCATACGCACGGACCAAGACATTAGGGGAGGCATAATATAGCAGGGGCCGGTTCCCCACTATCTTACGTTAGCAGTCAGTTCCCACGCCTCCTCTTGGCGCTGGGTCTTCGGACTCTAACGGCCGGTCTCACCACTCCCTCCTCAGAATGGTCGTCGTCCTCGACGACCTCTGCATACTTGCGCGGTTTCTTCGTCGAGCGCGTCGTCGTCAAGGAAACGCGTGGTCCACTTGGCTCGGGTGGACTTGGGCGCCAGCCCCTTGAGTCCGGCCAAAAACTTGGCGCATCGCGACGCCTCCAGACGATGTTCGCAGAGAATTCGGTTTGAGTTGGCAGTTGCGCGGTCCTGCTGGAGCTGTCGGATCTTAATGTCCAGGGTACTGATCTCTTGGTCAAGGTCCCGGTAGTGGGCGATATTGGCTGGTACACCCCAATCTTCTGACTTTCTAGCCGCTTCCACCAAGTTGAGGTAAGCGGGGTGATTACCCGTGACGAGGGCACGGAACCAGGGCGGAAGGGGTTCCGCTGGTTCGTCGGATGACCATGTGGGGGAGGTGTAGACGGTGGTGATGTGGGGGGCGTCCTTGGGCCCATCGTGGGCGGTATAGCAGGCGACGTTGCCGTCGTCGAGGCGTTTGATCCATTTGGCCGGTAAGTAGAAGCCAGCCCCAATGGGAATTTGCAGTCTTGGGAATCTGTCGTTAGCGATGTATCCAGTGGGGGCGTCTTCATAAGTTTTCTGGTAGTCGTCGACTTGAGCTCTGAGCTCACTGAGTTCTGTTTCTCTATCTCCAACTTCGACTTTGTATCTTTCTTCACGTATTTTAATGGTGTCGAGGAGTCCGTCGCAAATGGACTTGAGTGTGTCGAGCTCGAGCTGGTCACCGTGGGCGCGGAGCGCACTTTCGACTGTACTGGGACTGAGAGGTCGGTGTGGGGGGACGGGGATAGCGGGCGGCGACGAGGCACTGGAGACACTGGGGGTCTCGACATACTCGGGGATGATAATAGTCGCGTTTTCCACGAAAGTCGTCGTCGTGGACCTGGCAATACCGGTCTCGGCAGAAGCTCCAGTGCTCGAGGGCATGTTGGTGAGTGGGGTGGCAGAAGGCCTTGGGTCTGAATATGCGGAAGCGATGGCCGGTGAGAGGTGGTTCGTAGAAGAGGGAGCAGAAGAATTCGACTGAGGACTCCAGGGTGAGAGGGGATGCTCTTTCTTGGTTGGACTGGGGCGGTATTTATGCTTTCTTTGGGCGTCTTTCTGTGGTATATTTTTAGCAAGTCCGGTGTGTGGACGTTTTCGACTGGTTCCCATGTGTTGTCACATTCGGGGTATCCCCTCCACTTGATCAGGTATTGTAGCTTCTTACGGCGTCCGTGATAGCGATGGCTGCGGATGGCCTCGACTTCGTATTCAGTTTCTCCTTCGATAAGGTCCGGTGGTGGTCGCGAGAAGTTTGGGCCGTGAGCTGTCGTCTCTTCATAGGGTGATAAGAGTGACGCATGGAACACGTCATGAATCTGCCACGTCACTGGTAGCTCCAATCGATACGCCACAGGGGATATTTCCTTCGTTATCTTGAACGGTCCGTATCGGATGGGGATGACTTTCGATTTCTGATGGGGCATCTTCAGGTTCTTCCCTTCGAGCCACACGTGTGATCCTTCTTTAAATTGTGCTTCCGGTGTTCCTGACTTCTCCGCGGCCCGCTTCAGGGCTTCTATAGCTTGCTCTCTTCTTTCCGTCATGATTCTCGCCCGTTCTTCGGCGGATTCGTTCGGGGTCCGCGGCGATGTTTCGGGATTTAGCGTGACATCATATCCTAGCAGGATTTGATTGGGCGATAGACCTGTTGTCGAGTTCTTCCGGTTATTGTGTACCGCCGACGCGAGCGCTAGCCAATAAGTCCAGTCTTCGGGAGCTGCCGAGGTAACCAGCCGCAGGTATTGCTCCACCCATTGGTTCTTTCTTTCCGATAGCCCATCCGTTTGGGGGTGGAATGCCGTAGATAGGTTTTGCCGAATCCCTAGCCGGGTAGCGAGGGCCTTGCCGAAGTGGGATGTGAACCGTGTGTCTCTGTCGCTGATAACCTTATTTGGTAGCCCGAACCATCGGTATACGTGGTCCAGGTACAGTTGGGCAATCCCTGGTCCTGTGATCTTCGTATTGCACTGTCACCGCCGCTTAGTAAGCTAGGCCTGTATGCCGCTAGCCGTTACTCTTCTAGGACTTAGCCGCCTAGGAACGCTGTAATCGTCAGTTCAAAGTCACTCGACTTGAAGAGTAGGGATCGTAGACCTGAGCACCGACTCAAGGCCTCCCTATGAGAATGCAGACAGAGAAGAGAGGGAAAAGAAGTGGATTGGTAGTTGAGTACCAGATGGTGGTAGGGGAATAAGACAGGTAAAGTAAGACAATCCGGTCTACATAGGGATCTACAAATCCCGTAGTCCTAGGGCCGCTACCCTAAGGTACTTTAGTCACAATCATGTGAATCTCCTGTCTCGCGGCGTGCCCCTCATGGGCACCCGCACACACACACATGGCATGCCTCCAAGGCTTGCCATCACCGGGGCCGGTTCCCCCTATCTTATGTCAGCGACTATCCTCTCAGTCCTGACGGCCGGTTTCATGCACGGCAAGAATATTGCCGCACGTGAGCATCCTTGATCGACGATTGTGAGTATGGCGTTTTGTCCTTGGACCTCCGGTAGTCCCGTGATCAAATCCATTGCCACTCTTTGGAAGGGGCGCACGCCTTCTTCCGAGGAGATGCGGTATACTGGGGTTTTCCTTTTGTGGGTTTTAATCTTATTTTGCTGACATATGGCGCATCCTTTTATGTAGTCCTCGATCCATTGTGCCATCTTGGGCCAGTAGTAGACTTCTTTTATTTGTCGAAGGGTTTCGTCGCGTCCGGGGTGTCCTCCAGTTGGGAGGTCGTGGAAATCGTTGAGGATCCTTCGTTTTGCTTCCTGGTCGTCGGGAACGATGACCTTGTGATCCTCCATCATGTGGTCGGGAAATAGAGCCAGCGCTACCTTGAATTTCTCTTCTGGTATCACGGTGATCCCTTGGTTGTCGTCCTTCCCTTGGTCTACTCCTGGTGGCCGTGACAGGACGTCTGGTGGTATATTTGTTTTTCCTGGGATATACAAGATGTCGAAGTCGTATTCTTGTAGGTCCGCGTGCCATCGTGCCGTTCGTCGGTTTAGGTTCTTTGGAGATTTCCAGTATTGTAGGTTCGCGTGGTCGGTCATGATGGTGAAGGGCTTCTTCGTCCACCCTAGGTATGGTCGCCAGTGAGCTAGTGCTTTCATGATTGCCAGTAATTCTCTTTCATAGATGTCGTAGTTCCGTTCCGTGGGTGTGAAGGTGGCTGAGTAGTAGGCAACTGGGTGCAGTGTAGGTTTTTTCTTGGACGTTGCGGGTTCAGTGTCGAAAGGTCCTCCCTCCTGCGAGAGTACGGCGCCCACGCCGTAAGCCGAGGCATCCGTTTGCAGGTAGAATTTTCGTTCGAAGTCTGGTTGGCGTAATACCGGTGACGTGCACATGCGCTTCTTCAGTTCGTCGAACGCCGCTTGTTGTCTCGTGCCCCAGCGCCAGACTTCCGTCTTCTTGGTGAGGTCTAACAGTGGTCGCGCGATTTGGGAATATCCTTTGACGAAGTATCGGTAATAGCCGGTGAATCCTAGGAAGGCGCGAACATCTGTGGGGGTTTTGGGTACTGCGTAATTTTCTACTCCCTTGAGTTTCTTGGGGTCCATGCGTAACCGTCCTTTTCCAATAATAACCCCCAGATATTCGATTTCCTCCTGTTCAAATGCGCATTTTTCCGGTTTGACGTACAGATCGTTTGCTGCCAGAATGTCGAAGATGCGGTGTACCAGTTTCCGGTGTCTTTCCCTATGCTGCCGTTCTGTCTCCATAAGCTTTCGTCTTGTGTAGATTATGCCATCGTCCATGAATATTGAGAACCACCCTTCCTGGACCTCCCTTCTGAATATCGTATTCATCATCATTTGGAAGGTCGCCGGGGAGTTGGTTAGGCCAAAGAACATTACCGTGGGCTCGAAGAGTCCTTCTGGTGTTAAGAAGGCAGCCTTCCATTCATCGCCGGGTTTAATTCGGATGTTATTGTAGCCCCATCGTATGTCAAATTTTGTAAACATTGTGCACCCCGTTAGTCGATCGATAACTGCAGGGATGAGTGGGGATACATTGCGGTTCCTTTTTGTCCATTTATTGAGAGGCCGGTAGTCTTGTACGGGTCGGAGCTTCCCATCCTTCTTCTTAACGAAGAAGAAGTTTGCTGCGTAGGGGCTCCATGACGGGCGGATTGTCTTCCTCCTAAGGTGTTCCTCGACAAACTTCTGAGCTTCTTCGAGTTCTTCCTTGTTTAGCGGTAGTAGTCGGCCGGGTAGGGTAGTGGGTGCTCCAGGTAATAGTTCGATCGCATGATCCCAAACTGTGTGACCAGGTAACCTTTGGGATGCTTCTTCGCTAAATATCTTGCTATGCCGTTGATATTCCTCTGGTATGTGGTTGTCCGTTGTTGGTTTAGTCAGGTCGGTCGGTTTCTCAGGTGTAATCGTGACTCTTCCAAGGAAGTACTGTTCTTCTTCCTTTTTTGGGGTGTTAAGGGCCGTTCTTCCTGCGATGATTGGTGCCTTTATCTGTGCCGTGATGGGGTGGTTTGCTTTCAGGTGGTCCGCAGCTCTGAATATGACGGGTAGGTGGGACGAATCGATCCATCCTTGTTTCCAATCTATCTTTGGTTGTACTGCTGCGAACCATGTATATCCGAGTATTGCCCGGTTTTCTCCTAGTTCCGTGAGGAAGAACCTCATTTTTGTTCGGTTCGTCCCTGTTTGTACATCCAAATCGGTGTAGTATTTGATCTGTCCTGCTTTGTTTGGGGTTCCATCGACGTTGTGGATGTTTCTGGGGTATTGTAATTGCTTGATGGGCAGTTGTAGCCATTTGGCATACAGTGGGGGGCAAAACTGTCACCGCCGCTTAGTAAGCTAGGCCTATATGCCGCTAGCTGTTACTCTTCTAGGACTTAACCGCCTAGGAACGCTGTAAAGTCAGTTCAAAGTCACTCGACTTGAAGAGTAGGGATCGTAGACCTGAGCTCCGACTCTAGGCCTCCCTTTGAGAATGCAGACAGAGAAGAGGGGAAAGGAAGTGGATTGGGTAGTTGAACACTTGAATGGTAGTAGGGGAATAAGACAGGAGATTCAACTTGCCGTCCTACAGACAGCAAGGACCACTATATATACAGCTAGGCACAAATCCCTCAATCCTAGGACTCCAATCCTAGGATTGCCATATAAGTACAATCGAGTCATCATGAGTCACAAAGAAGCACGGAAGCACAGCCTCAACGCGCACGGACCATTGCGCACAGACCAAGACATTAGGGGAGGTATATCATACCGGGGCCGGTTCCCCCTATCTTACGTCAGCGACTCCCTCAGTCCTGATGGCCGGTTTCACCACTCCCCTTTCAGAATCGACGTCCTCGTCGAGCGCGTTGCCCACGGATTTCCCCTTCTTCTTCATCACTGCTTTGGAGTCAGGAGTTCCATTTGACACAGTTTCGTCGTGGCGCCAGTCCTTCGTAGTGCGCAAGAATCGTCGCACAGCGCGCGGCCTCAAGCCGGTGACCGCAGAGGCGTCTGTCCGAGAGTAGGTTAGCGCGCTTGGTTTGCAGTTGATGGATCTTTGCATCGATAGAGTCGGCCTCCTCCGTGAATTTTCTATAGCGCGCCATATCTGCTGCGATTCCCCAGTCGTCCAAGTCCCGTGCGCCCTCCAATAGGGTGAGAAATGCGGGATTCGCTCCGATGAGTACGTCGATGAACCATCCGGGAAGGGGTTGGTAGGGTTCTTCATCGCTGGGTCGTGGTGTAGCGTAGATGGAGGTAACATGAGGCGGATTTTTAGGCCCATCTCGGATGGTGAAACACGCGATCTCCCCTGTATCCAGCTTTTTGATCCATTTGGCAGGCAGGCTCCACCCATCCCCGATCGGGACGCGAAGGCTGGGATATCGGTCGTTCTCGATGTATCCGTTTGGGGCATCTTTATATACTTCTTCATACATCTCCAATTGGTCCTTGAGGTCTTGGCAGTCCTTGGTGAGCTGTGATTCGATATCATTGTACCTTTTCTCTCGTCTTTTAAGGGTTTCGACCAACCCGTCACAGATGGTTTTGAGGGTATCGCGGTCGATATCATCGTGGCCGTGGAGGGCGACGTGAACTGTGCGTGGACTGAGAAGCTGGAGGTGTGGTGGCGGGGCGGGGATAGCGTCGGGCGACGAGGCACGTGAGACATTGCGGGTCGCGACAGGACTTTCCATGGTAGTAATCTTTTTTGAACGCGTAGTCGTTGTCGTGGTACCGGCAGTATCGGTCGCGACAGAAACTCCAATGCTCGAGGATGTGCTGGTGTGTGGGGTGGCAGAAGGCTTTGGGTTTGAATACGGTGAATCGGTGTCCGGTGAGGGGTGGTTCGTAAAAGAGGGAACGGAAGAATTCGACGGAGGACTCCAGGATGCGAGAGGATGCTCTTTCTTGGTTGAACTGGGGCGGTATTTATGCTTTCCTTGGGCGCTTTCTTGTGGTATATTTTTAGCAAGTCTGGTGCGTGGATATTTTCTACTGGTTCCCATGTATTGTCGCATTCGGGGTACCCCTTCCACTTGATCAGATATTGGAGCTTTTTGCGGCGTCCGTGATAACGATGGCTGCGGACGGCCTCGACCTCATATTCGGTTTCTCCTTCGATAAGGTCCGGTGGCGGTCGCGAGAAGTTCGGACCGTGAGCTGTCGTTTCTTCATAGGGCGATAAGAGTGATGTGTGGAATACATCATGGATCTGCCACGTCATAGGTAGCTCCAATCGATACGCCACCGGGGATATTTCCTTTGTTACCTTGAAGGGTCCATACTGGATGGGGATTACTTTGGACTTCTGATGTGGCATCTTCAAGTTCTTTCCTTCGAGCCATACATATGATCCTTCCTTGAATTGTGCTTCCGGGGTTCCAGACTTCCCCGCGGCCCGGTTAAGGGCTTCTATTGCTTGTTCTCTTCTTTCTGTCATGATTTTCATCCTTTCCTCCGCGGATTCGTTAGGCGTTCTCGGGGTTAGTCCTGGGTTCAGGGTGATGTCGTAGCCTAGCAGAATCTGGTTGGGCGATAAGCCTGTGGTGGAGTTTTTCCGGTTATTGTGTACTGCCGAAGCGAGCGCCAGCCAGTGGGTCCAGTCTTCTGGCGCAGTCGAGGTGACGAGTCGCAAATACTGCTCTATCCATTGGTTCTTTCGTTCTGATAAGCCGTCTGTCTGGGGGTGAAATGCCGTAGATAGATTCTGTTGGATTCCTAGTCGTGTCGCTAGAGCCTTCCCAAAGTGGGAGGTAAACCGCGTATCCCTGTCGCTGATGACTTTATCAGGTAGTCCAAACCACCGATAGACGTGGTCCAGATATAGCTGAGCGATTCCCGGTCCTGTGATCCTTGTGTTGCATGGCAAGAATATGGCTGCCCGTGAGCATCCTTGGTCTACAATAGTTAGTATGGCGTTCTGTCCGCGGACCTCGGGGAGCCCGGTGATCAGGTCCATTGCTACTCGTTGGAAAGGTCGCGTTCCTTCATTGGTGGGAATTCGATATACTGGAGTTTTCTTTTTATGGGTTTGAATTTTATTCTGCTGACATATTGCGCATCCCTTGACGTAGTCTTCGATCCATTGTGCCATTTTCAGCCAATAGTAGACTTCCTTTACTTGACGGAGTGTCTCGTCACGTCTGGGGTGTCCCCCGCTCGGGAGATCGTGGAAGTCCTTGAGGATTCTCCGTTTTGCCTCCAGGTCGTCGGGAACAATAACCTTGTGATCTTCGGTCATGCCTTCGGGGAACAAGGCTAGCGCAATTTTGAACTTTTCTTCTGGTATAACGGTGATCCCTTGGTTGTCGTCCCTCCCCTGGTCCACCCCTGGTGGTCGTGATAGGATGTCAGGTGGTATATTTGTCTTTCCTGGGATGTACAGGATTTCAAAGTCGTATTCTTGGAGGTCGGCGTGCCATCGCGCTGTTCGTCGGTTTAGGTTTTTGGGCGATTTCCAGTACTGTAAGTTAGCGTGATCCGTCATGATGGTGAAGGGTTTCTTTGTCCATCCCAGGTACGGCCTCCAGTGTGCCAAGGCTTTCATAATTGCCAGCAATTCGCGTTCATAGATGTCGTAGTTTCGTTCCGTGGGTGTAAAGGTGGCTGAGTAATAGGCGACTGGGTGCAGTGTGGGTTTTTTCTTTGTTGTCGTTGTGCTTGTAGGTGCCGTATCGGAAGGTCCTCCCTCCTGCGAGAGTACGGCGCCCACGCCGTAAGCTGAGGCGTCCGTCTGCAGGTAGAATTTTCGTTCGAAGTCTGGTTGGCGTAGTACCGGTGAGGTACACATGCGTCTTTTTAGTTCGTCGAATGCTGTCTGTTGCCTCGCACCCCAGCGCCATACTTCTGTCTTCTTGGTGAGGTCCAGTAGTGGTCGCGCGATTTGGGAGTATCCTTTGACAAAGTAGCGATAATAGCCAGTGAATCCCAAGAAGGCGCGGACCTCCGTGGGGTTCCTGGGCGTTACGTAGTCCCGTACCCCCTTGAGCTTTTTGGGGTCCATGCGTAACCGTCCTTTTCCGATAATAACCCCCAGGTATTCGATTTCTTCCTGTTCAAATGCGCATTTTTCCGGTTTGACATAGAGATCGTTGGCTGCTAAGATGTCAAAGATGCGGTGAACCAGTTTCCGGTGTCTTTCCCTGTGTTGCTGTTCCGTCTCCATGAGTTTCCTTTTTGTGTAGATTATACCGTCATCCATGAATATTGAGAACCATCCTTCTTGGACTTCTCTCCTGAATATCGTGTTCATCATCATTTGGAATGTTGCCGGGGAATTGGTTAGGCCGAAGAACATTACTGTGGGTTCAAAGAGTCCTTCCGGAGTTAGGAAGGCCGCCTTCCACTCATCGCCGGGTTTAATCCGAATGTTGTTGTATCCCCATCGTATGTCGAATTTTGTGAATAGTGTGCATCCTGTTAGTCGATCGATGACTGCTGGGATTAAGGGGGATACATTGCGGTTTCGTTTGGTCCATTTATTCAGTGGCCGGTAATCCTGTACTGGGCGAAGTTTTCCATCCTTCTTTTTGACAAAGAAGAAGTTCGCTGCGTAGGGGCTCCATGATGGGCGAATTGTTTTCCGTTTAAGGTGTTCTTCGACGAATCTTTGAGCTTCCTCGAGTTCTTCCTTATTCAGGGGTAGTAGTCGGCTGGGTAGGGTGGTGGGTGCTCCAGGTAATAGCTCGATCGCGTGATCCCAAACAGTATGGCCAGGTAGCCTTTGGGATGCTTCTTCGCTAAATATCTTACTATGCTGTTGATATTCCTTTGGTATGTCGTTATCCGGTTTCGGTTTAGCCAGGTTGGTTGGTTTCTCAGGTGTGATCATGACCCTTCCAAGGAAGTATCGTTCTTCTCCCTTTCTTGGGGCGTCAAGGGTCATTCTTCCTGCGATAATTGGTCCATTTACTTGTGCCGTGACGGGGTGGTTTGCCTTCAGGTGGTCCGTTGCTCTGAGTATGATGGGTAGGTGGGACGAATCGATCCATCCTCGCTTCCAGTCTATCTTTGGTTGTACTGCTGCGAACCATGTATATCCGAGTATTACTCGGTTTTCTCCTAGTTCCGTGAGGAAGAACCTCATCTTCGTTCGGTTCGTTCCTGTTTGTACGTCTAAGTCGGTGTAGTATTTGATTTGCCCTGCCTTGTTCGGAGTTCCATCGACGTTGTGGATGTTCCTGGGGTACTGTAGTTGCTTGATGGGCAATTGCAACCACTTGGCATAGTTTAGATTCATGAAATTTTCGGTCGCTCCTGAATCCAGTAGGGCGACATTCTCGGCTCTTTTCTTGATCGAGTGTACATAGAATCGAACTGTCATTGATTTTCTCGCGGACATGTACACGTCGTTCTTGCTTATTTGTCTAATTAGTGCCGACCTAATTAGACTTAGAGAAAATCCTCTTCCACTCCCATTTCTTTGGCGAGTTCGTATTTCTGGTCCATGGTAAGCGTGTTAAGCTGCTCCTTGATCGTGGAGATTGTGCTTCCTCCGACGTCGGTGCCGTAGTTGGATTGTAGGTTGGCTTCAGTGGAGTAGTCGGGCAAGTCCGAGACACTTCGTGCACTTGCTCCGGGGGTGGATTGACAGTCCCGGGCAAAGTGTCCTTGTTTCCCACACTTGAAACAAGTGAGGTTCCTTCTTCCGTCCATTTGGGTGGCTCTGCCTTGGTATCCGCCCCTGCCTCTCCAGGCTCTTCCGCGTCCCACGTCCATCGGTACGGGCGTATTGTTCATCGATGGTGGCGCATTGGATGAGTTATAGGGGCCCGGCGGCTTCCTTTGTTGGTTATTCTGGGTCCAGAATGGTTGCCTGGCTCTTTGTGGCTGTTGGAATCCTCTGAACGCTCCTCCACTGAATCCTCTTCCATTCGACCTTCTTTGTTTGAGGATATGCTCTAGCAGTACCCTTGAGCGTGTACAGTTGATCGCCTTCTGTTTGACTTCTGCGTATGTGGTAACCATGGGTGGTTTTAGGACTTCTTCTAGGACTGATTGCGTTAGTCCTTTGGTGAATAAATGCACCGTTTCTGCGTTCCCTGCGGTGTATCCTGCTTGGCGGGCGAGTTCTTCAAACTCGGCGATGTACTTGTCAACGTCCGGGAACTTCATGCGAAGCCCTTCTAGGCTTGTCCTGGCTCGATCAGCCTTCTGCGTGTCTTGGAACTGCTGGTTGAATTCGAAGAGAAACTGGTCCCACACGGCTGGTACGTTTTCATGGTCTTGGATAGTGATTGGCGGGGGTAACCCTGGGGTATTTTTACCTAACCCGTACCCGTACCCGCCAAAACCCGTACCCGTAGCCAGGGGTACGGGTTACCCGTTCCCACGGGTACGGGTTACCCGTTCCCACGGGTACGG
>QFDX01000777.1:38186-60144 GCA_003315875.1 Lactifluus piperatus | reverse complement strand
GAAGCGCGCATATATTCTGCAGATGCCAGCTGTGAGAGATCAGAGTCCCAAGAATTTCCTGCCGTAAGGACTGGGTCATCAAGCGTGGAAATCCAGGGAAGTGAATCAAAGTTAATAACACAAGAGTCCCTTCCCGCGTGTGGCGACCCACGCACTCTCGAGACCTTTCGGTAGAACATACATTGCAAGTTCGCCACGACCGTGTTTTGCCTCAATGAGTATCGCTAGCCCCGAAAGCAGTCCACTCAACCAAAAGGTCGGCTTGGAGACGATCGCAGCAAGCAACCAGGCAGGAATCCGTGGTCTTCGCACCAGCGTACAATGCGCATTCTGTGTCGCGCAGAAACAAGCTTTGATAACAATATACACGTAAGCCCAAGGCAAGTGCCTTTCATATGTGTGCACTAACGCACCTTGGCATACAGCCACAAACACGCCCAGAAAGGCAGCACTCCGCATGGTGCCCCAACCGGCCCGAAATATCATTGGAATAGGTACCTATACGTGCGACAGCCTTGCGTTTAAAGAGTAACATTGGCACGACGTGAAGCGCACCATATATCTGCAGAGTCCACTTGAAGACGGTGAAGAAACGATCGATCGTGGTGTATGTGCAACTCGCGATGTGCGGATGCGAAGCTGCGCACGGACCATACGGCGGGAGCGTGGAGCGCCAGACGTTGAGGGCTGTAATGTTTCTCGGATCCAGGTCCTTTTCGCGTGACAGGCCGATTAGTGCAATGCGAGTGAAGTAACAAATGGGGACATACAGGCGCGAAAGCATACGTTCCAGATCCGCAGGGTCAAAAGTGCGAGTTCGAACCATGTCACGGTTTAAAGATACTGCTTCTTCTGGGATCTGTCCCGCAGTGTTGATCCTGTATACGGCCCCAAACGAAATCCAACACGCCTAGGCTGCTAAATAGCTTGTCGACGCACCAGCCTTTGTATGACTTTGGGAGCGTGTCGGGGCGCATTAAAAAGTCATACATGATTTGACCACATCTTCATGAGGGATCAGTAAAAAAAAAACAACAGGTTTACAGGGACAATAACGTACGAGAGAGCAAAGACGAGAACATCCCCATGAACTCGGAATCCACGCTTTTCCGAATAGGCATTATAAGAGCCCTGGAGACCGCTGGTATGGTATCATGGAAGGATTTCAGAAAGTTGATGAAAAAAAAAACATATATATATCTAGTGTCACTGACCGGACAAACAACTGTTGTGCAATAACCTTCCTCCGCGACCGATTCTCGAACGAAATAGCAAGCCAAGCATGTGGTCGTAGACCGGATAAAGGTGCTTCAAGCGACGATACGCCTCTGGTCCCTTGGGGATGACGAAGGGATTCTTCGACGTGTGGTAGACCAGCTTGGGAGGGGAATGGGAGATCCCCGCATAGTAGAAGATGGCCTCCACCTTGGAGGTAACGTTTGGAGAGAGCTAGAAGAGACACTCGAGGCGTCGTCGTAGAGTCTGAGGTAGACTAAGTCTGTGTCAGTGGGGAAGAGGGTAGGGCCCTGGCTGTTCCGTCTGGCTAGGGCGATACACTCCATCAGGAAAACCCGAATTTGCTTATTGCGGCTTAATCCTACTTAAATTTACTTAATTTTCAAAAAAAGGAACATTAAGGAGATTTTTGTTAAGGAGACCTCTGCTTATTTTAAGGAAATTCTCATTAAAAACAGTAGGTCTCGATTCTTGTAGACGACTTAAAACTGCTTTTCTCGTTTAGTGTACTTAATCTGTTGCTTAATTCCAATTATACACGGTGATGTTGCCTGTACATTCACCTAATTTAATGCAAATTCAAGCACTCTAAGGAAGTCACGCAGATTAATTGGGGGAGGGAGGGAACGGTATTGATATTGGTACTAATACAACATCAACAAAGTGTTTAAGATCATCTAACATATATCTAAATGGCCGCCGCAGTCAAAGCCGCACGTGCCACACAACGCACCAATGCACGAGCCAACACTCATAGGCACAAGCACATGCTCAGCGGCACCCCCTTCACTTGCGCCCGCGCCCACGCTAGGCCCCAACGACCACATAGGAACGCAAAGCGGGGGTCACCACCGTGCTGAGGGAGGGTACGCAAGTGGAGCCGTGCGTTGTTGGTCGCGCGTGCGATGTGAGCCACCGAGCTCCCACTGCACCGAGTCTGGCCCTTCGTCGCTGGACAGCTCCCGTGCGCGTCGGGATCAGCACCAGGGAGAGAGCGTGCAGGCTTGTGGTGCTCAGCGCGTCAAGTACTTACTTTAGGCGATTTATGCGATGAAGATTGGCGGTCTCAGTTGAGGTGAGGAAAGAGGTATCTTCCGAGTCGGAGGACATGGTGGGGAGGGCATGTAGGAGAAGGTGCACATCGTATCGAGTCTGTAAGCATGATGGCGATGCGTAAATCGTAAGACACAGAGTGAAAGCGATGGCGCACCTTCGAGATATAAGCAAAGAGGATAAGATACCCAACTACAATGACCACCTCCTCATTGGAAAAGTAGAGAGACGGTCATTCCAGTCTCTGTGATCACACTTGGGTTCGACGACAGCTTGTCGAGGAAGTGCACGAGACAGGTATGCAGAGAAGGCCAATGAGGCCGAGCGCGACGTCTTGATCATGATTTCCCCTGAAAAAGGAACGCGTAACTCATAAAGTCTGCGATGCAAGATCACATACCAAGAGAGAAACCTTACTCAACTTCTGGTTGGAGATGGGGAGAGCATCCTTGAGATGACGGTAGCCATCCTTAGGCTCGTTATGACGCCTCTGTTTCGACTCGATACGCTGGCGACAAATTTCCTTGTGGCGACACTCAAATACGGGTGAGAATGAAGACCTAACTTTGAAACCAAGTTGGTACTTACACGTCGTTTGAGGCGAGCGGGAACCCGAGCCACGGCTAGTGCGACCAGAGGTGCTGTCGGAAGAAATCTTGTCAGCACTCAAGGACATCAAGGCCGCAGGGTAAACGCTATGAGGGGGGTATACGGACGACCAGGGGATCCAGTGTTATACAAGCTGCCATAGGTGTACTCAGCCATAGGAGCGGCAAGGTTGAGGGTAGGGAAGCCCAGACGGGGTTGAGGCTAAGGAGGCGACGTACCTGTGAAAGGCAAGTTGAAAAGCAAGTCGAACTTCGAACTTTCAGTGCGACACCAAAAGTCAACCGTGGGAGTCATCCAAACATGGCACAACTTTCAAAGTTCGACTGTCGACATTTTTCGCCTTAGAGAAATTTCCCCTTTATTCTTATGTAAAATGAACTAACAAACTTTTTTTCTAGGCTGCGTCACCCTCCTACCTGTCGAAACAGAGGCTTGCATTCGCGCATAGGAGACTGCATAGGGATACCTGCCAGGTATGTCCCTAGCCATCTCCACCCATTCCAGCTCACACCACCCAACATGAGGCCTGAGGCGACTACAACCACACGGAGCTGCATCGAAACAGCCCCCCACCAGCGAACGGTTGTCACCCCCGACCACTTCCTCACCCACCACCCTTGCGCATCGCTCTCGATGCGAAGGGGGGTGTCTTTTCCCACTGGCGCCCCTGGTCCCTCCCCCTCCCTGGTCCCCTCGCCTCTCGCGCTCTTGACCCTCACCACACCATGGGCAGCCCCTTTGAGCCAGAAGGCGAGCCATTGCTCGTCACTGTGCAACAGGGGCTCCGAGTTTGGTAGGATCGAGATGCCGAGTGATGTCACAGACGAGCTGCCTGCGTGGATTACACCGACGCCAGCCGAGCAGACAGGTGCGGACGACAAGCTACCGCTGCCACTACTCACCTTGCTCTCATGTACACCATCGCCTCGCCAGCTGTTGCCGGCGCCGAAGAAGCCCAAGGTGACGACATTGTTGCTAGTGCGGCAGTCGATGGTGCCGAGGTGCTGGTTCAGCAGATGGATGCGGACGATGAGCCCCTGACGCTGAGCAGACAGACACAGACGGTGAGCCAATGTTGAGCAGGCACATGTGGATGACGAACTGACGTCAAGCAGACACATGCGGATGGCAAGCAGGCACACGCGGGTGGCAAGCCGACGTCGAACGAGCACATGCGGATGACGAGCAGGCACATGCGGATGGCGAGCGGGCACGTGCGGATGGCAAACTGACGTCAAGCGAGCACACGTGAATGGCAAGCGGGCACGTGCGGATGGCAAGCCGGCGTCGAGCGGGCACATGCAGATGGCAGGCCGATGTCGAGCGGCACACGCAGGTGGCAAGCCAACATCGTGCAGGCACACGCGGATGGCGAGCAGGTGCAGTGGATGGTGAGCGCCGGTGTTGGGGTTTGAGAGGCATGAGGATATCGCCCATAGCTTGGTGCGGAGCATACGCAGGTGTGGAGAAAGCAGGAGTTACCGCTGGTGCGGAAATAGTGCCTCCGATATGAGGCCTGATTTGATTGACTGAGCGGTGGGTGAGCGACGCGGTGATGCTGACTCCTTTTTTTCATTACCATTCTTGACCAGCTTGACCATTTTTATCGCCCTTAGTATCCTTATTTACTTATTTGTTCTTATATTGCTTTTTAGTATGATGTACGATACACACCCTAAGGGGAAATTAAGCAGAAATTCGCCCTTATTTTACTTTTTGTACTTAAATTTGAGAATAATGAAAAATAATGAAAATAAGTGGTTCTAAGGGTGATTAAGTAATTTCGGGTTTTCCTGATGTCTTGGGGGAACTCCAAAGAAATCACTAGACAAGTATCCTCGAGTACAAGCGAGAGGAATCAGAGGATAGTAGTAAAACGAAAAAGGAACTCGCTTGCTCTAGTCAAATACTAATCGCTGAAGGAGTCGACAGACAGTGCTCTCCGATGAGAGAGTTTGTTGGAGTAACAGCCATGCATGGCTCCCACTACTTGACATGAAGCATTAATAGACCGACCTATCCTGCAAGATAGAGTAAGTTAGAGACGAAGGTCGAGTTTGTTGCACTTGCGCATATTCTCTTCTGGTGAACCGGACCACCGATAGCGGTGACAGCCACTGTGTCATAAACTGTATAACTCTATCGGCAATATCCGGCTTATGTGGTCGCTCCCCACTTACTCTCGCTAGCAGTTTGCAAGCTTGGATGTGATTGGATAAATACTCGAAGCTTGCCACATGTCTCGGAGCATGTGCAAAGGGTGATGTCCACACACTCTCAGTTGCTGCATAGCCTGCATTGCCTTCGTCCCGCTATTTGATGTGGCCCCGTCCCTTGTGGTGGTCCTCAGTGTTGTGGTGGTGGCCATTTGTTCATTGTTTTCCTCCTAGTCGTTGTGATCGCCATCGAAAAGAATTGATTAGTTAACGAAAAAAGGAAAGAATAAACCAACCTAAGTTACAGATGCAAGCAACGCATTGTGAGTGTACAAACATATGCCAGGGTAAACATATAAATGATTGGTGTCCTAGAGCGAGGACAGTGACGATGAAAGCAACAACAAGAGCAAGGACGATTATTGTGGATGGTGGTGAAATTGACGATGATGAAAACACGACCATTAACGTTATTATTCGTCTACACATCTGGGGATAATAATTGAAAGTGGAAGACGCGTAAAACTTACATTACAACCTAGATTTTGTGGGATAGTCTAGGTGATGGTCTGGCTAGTACTCGAACATCCTGTAGATCGCACCATATGTGGTTGAAACTGCCCCGCTTCATTGCGTGTTGGTAGGGGAATGCCCCTTCTTGCAAAGTATTCCTGAATGCCTGTTTCATGATCCTCATGCACGTATTTGTGTCGTATCGCGCGAAGTTGAGAGTCTCGCTTGATTTCTTTGTGTGCACGTCTCATATACTGCAGCTGAGATTGATGATGTTATCTTTGCAATTTGCAATCAGATGCATGAGTGGGTAGCTATCTATTTCATTCTATTATCAAAAACGAAGATAAACGTTGAAAATAGATAATCTATTTACGGGATATCGGCTGTTGGATCTGGCGCCCCAATAATCGAAAATAATCGAAAATAATAGACATAAATCGAGGGAAATAGATTAAAATAGCCGCGTTTTTGACTGGGCTTCATATTCTATCCCACATCGCTCATCTTCAACGCGCGCATGTATACAATAACTGTCAATAAGTGCCCAACACGTGCGACCTGTGCTAGGCTGTGTAACCCAGTAACCTGTCTTTCAACTATTAAACTTGGAGTGACTGCATCGACAATCACTGTAACACTAGCCTGAGGTACAACACCCAATGTGGGGAGGTTATTGGACTCTTGGCAACATATGGAGATCAGAGGGATTGTCGACACGTTTTCCCTATGCAGCCATGCCATTTTTGAATACGTAAACTGACAACGAGCAGGAAAAGCCAAACTTGAAGGAGAGGAATCAAAATTCGCACAAGCTCGGATATAATTTTAGTCCATTCCAACACTCAGGCTTGCCAAAGCCTGAAGCTTGCCTCGAGGGTAAGCACGTACATGTTATATCTAAACCAAACAGTTGAGCGCAAGCCATGGACCATCCGAACCACAATGTGTCTAATATACATTTGCAGCGGGAAGTGCAAGAATGCAGTGTTGTGGTAACAGTGGTATGAGTCCGTATGACCTACACAAAGATGTTGCTTGTCATATTGGAGCATCAAATTCGATGTAGACGCACCCACTCGCAATAAATATGAAGAACGTTGCACTGGGATGTGATACACTAACTGAAACGTATCAGCGCTATGACACAATGTCCACCCCCTGTGCTTTATCCAACGGGGTCGGGGCTTTTTTGCTCTTCACGTGATTATCCGCACGACACTGGAGAAGCTGTACAAGCTCAGAATGTCCTTCTTGTGATGCCAGGTCCAATGGAGTTTGATCATTGTCATCCTTGGCGTGCAAATCTGCGCCGTGTTCAAGAAGGATGCAGGCAACTTCCCGATGTCCCGCTTTCGACGCACAATGTAGTGGGGCCTGATTGCCCTTATCACGGGCATTCAAATCTGAGCCACAATCAAGAAGGACCCGAACAACCTTGAGATGTCCATTTCGTGATGCGAGATGCAATGGGGTATTGTTATTGTTGTCCAAGGAGTTTACAACCACACAGTGGTGAAGGAGCTGGGCAACATCCACATATCTTTCTTGCGATGCCAACTGTAAAGGAATCCGGTTATCGATGTCCAGGAACCTCAGGCTGGCATCTGCGTCGTGACTAGGAAGAACTTGTGAAACTTCGACATGTCCTTTTTGTGATGTGATATGTAATGGAGTCGAGTTGTCATTCGCCTGGGCACTGGCATCTGCACCGTGATTGAGAAGAAGTTGTAAAACTTCTACATGTCCATTTTGCGATGCAATATGTAACGGGGTCCAGTTATTCTTCTCCAGGGCATTGATATCTGCTCTGTGATCCAGGAGGAGCTGTGATACTTCCACATAATTAAATTGTGATGCGATATGTAACGGGGTTCCATGATCCTTCTGCAGGGCATTGGGATCTGCTCCGTGATCCAGCAGAAGCTGTGATACTTCCACATGTCCATATCCCGATGCGATATGTAACGGGGTCCAATTATCGTTCCCAAGGGCATTGAGATCTGCTCCGTGATCCAGGAGGAGCTGAGACGCTTCCACATGCCCATTTTGCAATGCAATATGTAGCGGGGTCCAATTATCGTTCTCGAGGGCATTGGGATCTGCTCCGTGATCCAGGAGGAGCCGTGATACTTTCACATGTCCATCTTGTGATGCAATATGTAACGGGGTCCCATCATTCTTCCCCAGGGCATTGAGATCTGCTCCGTGATCCAGGAGGAGCTGTGATACTTCCACATGTCCTCTTTGCGATGCGATATGTAACGGGGTCAAATTATCGTTCTCCAGGGCATTGGGATCTGCTCCGTGATCCAGGAGGAGCCGTGATACTTTCACATGTCCATCTTGTGATGCAATATGTAACGGGGTCCCATCATTCTTCCCCAGGGCATTGAGATCTGCTCCACGATCCAGGAGGAGCTGTGATACTTCCACATAATTAAATTGTGATGCAATATGTAATGGGGTTCCATGATCCTTCTGCAGGGCATTGGGATCTGCTCCGTGATCCAGCAGAAGCTGTGATACTTCCACATGTCCATATCCCGATGCGATATGTAACGGGGTCCAATTATCGTTCCCAAGGGCATTGGGATCTGCTCTGTGAACCAGGAGGAGCTGAGATATTTCCACATGTCCATTTTGCGATGCAATATGTAGCGGGGTCCAATTATCGTTCTCGAGGGCATTGGGATCTGCTCCGTGATCCAGGAGGAGCTGTGATACTTCCACATGTCCTCCTTGCGATGCGATATGTAACGGGGTCAAGTTATCCTTATCCAGGGCATTGGGATCTGCTCCATGATCCAGGAGGAGCCGTGATACTTTCACATGACAATTTCGTGATGCAATATGTAACGGGGTCCTGTTATTCTTCTCTAGGGCATTGGGATCTGCTCCGTGATCCAGGAGGAGCTGTGATACTTCCACACGTCCTCCTTGCGATGCGATATGTAACGGAGTCAAGTTATCCTTATCCAGGGCATTGGGATCTGCTCCATGATCCAGGAGGAGCCGTGATACTTTCACATGACCATTTCGTGATGCAATATGTAACGGGGTCCTGTTATTCTTCTCTAGGGCATTGCCAGTGGGATCTGCTCCATGATCCAGGAGGAGCTGTGCTACTTCCACATAATTAAATTGCGATGCGATATGTAACGGGGTCCAGTTGCCCTTCTTCAGGGCATTGGGATCTGCTCCGTGATCCAGGAGGAGCTGTGCTACTTCCACATAATTAAATTGCGATGCGATATGTAACGGGGTCCAGTTGCCCTTCTTCAGGGCATTGGGATCTGCTCCGTGATCCAGGAGGAGCTGTAATACTTTCACATGTCCAATTTCCGATGCAATATGTAACGGGGTCCCTTTATTCTTCTGCAGGGCATTGAGATCTGCTCCGTGATCCAGGAGGAGCTGTGATACTTCCGCATGTCCATTTCCCGATGCAAAATGTAATGCAGTCCAGTAATTTTTCCCCCGGGCGTTGGCATCTGCGCCAAGCTGAAGTAGAATCCGTGAAACTTCATGGTATCCGCTTCGAGAAGCCAATAGTAGTGCAGTAAACCCATCAGAGGGCCTGCGAGCATTCACATCTTGCGAGCATTCGACGACCAGGAACTCCACGATGTCACATATCCCGTGTCGTGCCGCATAGTGTAATGGTGTTCCAGAGGGATGTGACGGGTTTCTTAAATCCACCAAGCTCTGATGAGCAGTATCAACGATCCGGGCCCAGGGTCTAAAGTGCGGCTTGCGTGGGTCGAACAAAAGTTTCATCTCATCTTGCAAGCGCAGCGATACATTGTCGAACCGTGCGTGGTCCACCCAGTGCTCTGCTGCATACCCAACGAGACGAAAGTCCTTGACGCGAGGTCCGGTGAATTCCCCCAGGTCTAGCAGAGTGCTGAGACAAACTCGCGCGACCATGGTATGAGCAGGTGTCATAAGGACGTGGTAACGGGAAATAGTGGGTATTTGCATCGCGAGACGGCGCGACATTAAGAACTCTTTCACGGAAAAGTGCGAAAATTGAATCACTTCGGAACCGGATGTTTGGACGATGGAAATCAAACTTGAGCATGTAGAAAGCACTGCCCGGACGGGGTCTTTCATACGCCAACCCTTCTGCAGCTTGGGCATTGGTCCTGCGTCGAAATCAAACGCAAGAAACTCCGCCAGCTCCTCCGCTTGGAACGGACGAGAAGCTACCATAACACACTGGAAAAGCCGGTGAGCGTCTTCCCAATTTTGGTCATTGATATCTTCCAACGTGCGTTGGTACGTCTCATCTAGAGTGGCCGGTAATTCGTCCAGAGCACGCCAAATACGTCCTGGTTTGCAGCGCCGGAGGACATCAAACTGACAAAAGACCCATCTATACCTGCGCAGTAAATAATGAGCGAGCATGTTGAGGCACCACAACTTTGAAGCCTTACATTCCAGATGCCTTTCGCTCGAGTGTTTCGATGACAAGTTCCCTCACCTCCGGTTCCCATTCTTGCATCACCGGGTCCGAGTTAACGACCGACTTGATGTATTCGAGGAGGTCTTGCTTTTGTTCTCTCTCCTCGTGAAGCGAAATAGAACAGGTTGTCAAATGATTGAGCACAGCTTGAATGTCGCTCTCAAGGCGACTTGTAACACAGATATGTATGTTCGGATTATGTAAATCGACAAGGTTCTTGATGAGATTTAAGACATTGCCACGGGGAGATGGTGTTCCATAGGAGTTGGGACACTCGTCAAGAGCATCAACGATGATGTAAATTGGGGCTTGTCCGGGACATTTCAACATATCCTTTAGACATTCCGTAAGTTCCTTGGCACCGGGATGTTGGGAGCCGTCACGATGCGCCGAATAGAACTTGGACAAGATATCGTAAAAAGAGTCGGACTGGCCGCAAAGCTGGATGAGAAGTGATGACAGTACGTCACGGCGGTCCTTCTTTTTCTCGTGTCTGAAGTCACAATAGAAAAACGCGAGAGAGGCCAATCCTAGCTTGCACATCCTGCGGATCTCCTCGATGATTGTAGAACTTGCCAATAACATGAGTTCTCACAACAGAAAAGATCAGGATGGACGTACCAAAACACGGTTTTCCCTGCACCAGCTGTGATATAAAGATCATCAATATATGTACTAAAATATGCGTAACGGTGGGGGACACACGATTTCCTTGAACCCACAAAAGTGAATCGGAAGATTTCCAATCAATGAAAGCCTTGCCTTGAGTGAACCATGTAGCGATCCTCTTCTCGTGAACTTCGCACGCGATTTGGTGATTTTCCCATGGATCTGGAGGGGAGAGCCACGTTTGAATCTTGTGTTGCATCTCATCACCTGACGTTGCAGTTCAGTGCTCTAGCCAGGGACAGTAGGATCAACAAATAACTTACGTTTGGTCTTGTTCATCTCGCTCGTCCTACTTTGTATCTTCTCTGCAACACCATCAGAAATTGGGTTGGTACATTTCCTCGTGAAATATACCTAGAACCTCCTGGACATTCGCAACCGACGCACTTCCGTCTAAGAGTATTTTCAGAACGAAGCGTGTCACGAACCGAGTAGCTTGTAAAACTCACCACCCATGACCACATTCATACCCTGGACAAGACCGTAGACTACCTCGAGTATCTGCGCTGAAGTCGCCCGAGCTTCGTCCTGTGTAAGTCTGTCTAGCCTCTTGAGCGCGGCCTCGACCTCATTCTCTCCTAAAAGCTTCATCCCAAACTTCTCTGAATCATGATTAGCCATGTGAGTTATCGACGACGATCGACTCACTGAGTCGTCCCTGCTTGATCTGTTTGGTAGCCAAAGCGAGGGTGGACAACAATTCGATGATGATCTTCACCACAATCTCGGTCATGGTCGTTGTAGGAGGAATTTTGGCATAAATATCCAAGCGCTGAACGAAATTTCCAAGGGATTCGAAGAGTTCGAGAAGTGCATCATAGCTTGCTCGGACGTCCTTGACAGTCTGAGACACTCTTATATCACAGGAACATACACTGAGCCGCGAAGAGTACACATACTGCGAGTAGGATGCTAATAGCAGCAAATACTATGTTGACAGGGGGGAATGCCTATCGAATAGGCGTCAAAAATGAGGAATACAGAACAGATTGGTAAGATCAGACGTACTACTGAACCGATACTTTGTCCAGCGCCACTGAGAGCGATGAAAGCAGTGTGGGAGACGTGAACCACACGCTTGATCGATTTAAGCAACTTCTTGTGGCGGTCATGTCCCAGAAATTCACTGAAGGCCTGTGCTCGCTCTTCAAGGACTTTAGCGACGGATTCGACGGAATCGCATGTCCTGAGTTTATCGAGCTGATCTTCTATGAGGGCGGACCCTTCCTGTGTTTTGTACTTCTCAATGGCATCGTCGAGAAGTGACTGTAAATGAGGGGGTACAGAATGCACATCCATTTGGGGTGTCGAGGGAATATGCCTGACGAAGCGTTACTGGTCGGGGTTGAGTATATGGATATTTGGATCGTTCCTCGGATTCAATGCCATGTGGCGCCTGGCGCAAACGTCTTTCCTATAACAGTACACAGTTGGGCGCCCGGCCGACTGATGACATATATATCGAAGTCAACTTGAAATGCAGCTATGTGGCTCCGTAAGGTAAGGTACTCGCAGATAGGCATAATGTCTGAGTACAGATATGCCTAAACTGTCCATATATTGAAGAATATGGACGTATGTGATAACTTGCCAAGTGAGTGGCAGTGAGCGGCGATATGGCTGGAGTAAAGCGACGGTGGTTGGCGGCATAGCATACTGTATGGTTAACTTTGAACTCGGAGAGCGCCAGGCCTCGCCGCTCGCCCGTACGCGCCTACAATAATAACCAGGCCTGATTTGCCACGGTCTCCTTGTACGCTTCTTGTGCGTGCTTGGCTCGTGGTTTCCATAATTCCATCATGCTAAATCTCTTCTTTGTTGTTTGTTGGCAACTTCCGCACGAGCGCTCGCCAAGACATCACCGGATCACCTGTGAGTGGTTTTCAGATAATTTGAATGATTAACATCTCTTTCTAGCATTCGACGGCGTGTGGTCCCATGATCAACGAACACTACATCTTCACTGCGGTATTATGTAACGTTTAATACAGAGTCGCGGCAACGCCCGAAGGAGACAACTTTTATACAGTGGTATTTCGTACACGCGCTCGCTCCTCCACGTCTCCACGTTTACATTTATTAAAGGAAGGTATTTTCGGAGGATCTGGGTTTTAGGGACGATAAACCCCGACCATGTTTGGCAGCACCACCCGAACTCAGGGTAATCAGTCACTGGCCATGCCCATGAGCGTTCTATGATAGTGTTTATCCCCTCAACAAGAATGAACTATGCCATCGATTCCTTGTGTGCTCACATCATGTGGGATCTTACTGCAGTGGTAGGATGATGCTCTTGTGAAACATCCATTGCATGAGTACTGACATGCGGTCGTGTCTCATGACTTTGACAAAAAGAAGAGAGAAATCGTAAGTTGCGCCCAATCACCTGACTTTATCCCTTTTCAACCTCTCCGTTCCAAAAACGACGGAGTTAATGTGATCTGATAAACATTTGGATCCGGGAGGAGATGGTGAGATGTGCGTGGCAATTTCGATTTAACGCGTGACATCATGGATTACCAAATCACGACGCGTCTGTTGACTGTTGATTGATCATAAGTTTAGGACACGTGAACTAGAAACCACTTGCTTCCGTTTGACCCGTCCCTCAACTGTGGTTCTCTCAATCATTGCAACCGTTCCAGCCCATGTCTACTAATACCTTTCCTCTAAAGTACCGCAGAAAGTCCTCTCCACCACCTTCCCCACAAATCCTCTCTCCAATAACACCTATCTCGCCTTCCTTCCGCACGGATTTCATATCTCCGCCTCCGAAATGGCTTGATAGCGATGATGCTCTCGCCGTTTTCTCATCAAGCTGCTCTCATGCGCCTTCACTGGCACCACTAGACACAGAATATGCTCATGTAGATATCCTCACCTCTCCCGTGCAAGAAGTATTCATCCGCACTTCCGCACCTCCTCGGGCCCCCCTTTCGAGATATTACAAGCCATACCCATCAAAGACAAAGTCATCTACTACGCGAGAAGATGTTGCTGCTGCGCTGCTTGCCTTGTATGCGCAACCACGGCTTGGCCTCACCCGACCGGCCCTCGTCCAGCTCCCATCGCAGATCGAGAGGGTAGAACCACCCACACCCGTTCGCCGCTCACGCGTTGTCTCACCCTCTCTACGAAATCTTGTTTTGCTACGAACGCCTTCGCCGCCTCCACGGCCCCGGCTTCAAATGACTGGTTCCGTTATCGATTGCGAGATTGACCACGGGACCCCATGTTCGGGAGAGAGAACCTCACCTCGGCATGCCACCCCGGTTTCTTCCCCACTACCTCCATCTTCTCCATTCGCAGAGGAAGATGAGCATGAGAGCTCAGGACTATCGCGGTTCCATTCTGTGCCTTGTCCTAAACCTAAACCAGGACCTCTCCAGGTACGCACAGAAATTTTTGCCCTCGGCGTTCTATTTTATGGTATTTTGTTGACATCTCACACTGCGTCCATCTTACATTTGCAGCCTCCGCTGTTCACTCAGGCTGATATCACTCCGGGCGATTTCGAGCCTGACCAAGGCGCACTGGCTCGGTCACGCGATAAAGAACTGAAAGAAGACTGATCGTGATCGTGCGGGGTTGTGTGAAGCGATTGAGGTAAAATCGCTTCAAACTCTCTTCAACAAAGCACTCTGATCTCCCTATCCGGAGTATTTTCCCTCTGAATGTTGGGGCAGAGTATAATTGACGCATGGGCGACCATCTGCAGTCATTCTTGAATGAGAAGGAAGCATTCATGACTGAGGCAATAATCACAGATGTCAAGTTGGGACGCTCTGGTTACGGATCTGCCCCTCTCACCGTTTCTGTTTACGACTTTGACCCATCGCTCGGTTGCGACGACGCGGCATTCCAGCCGTGCTCTCCGCGCGCTCTGTCCAGCTTGAAAGTAGTCGGAGACCACTTTAAGGAATACTTCCCGATCAGCCGCAACTTCACAAAGGACTAGCCGCCATTCTACGGCTTTTTCACTGAAGACTAGTTCATCGGAGATCATGTATGTCCCCATAACGCAGCATCTTCCTCCTGTCATCCATACCTGACGGTGTATTTATCGTCCCTCAGCCACAATTTTTCGCGTCCTTCAACTCGGCTGAGCAGCTCTATTACGTGCTTACAACGTGGGACATGATTGGCTCCCTCAGTGTAACGGGCGTCAGCTTGAAATTCTGGCGGCAATTTGACAGCGCCGTGAAGATTGGACAATACAAGAAGGGCTCCCAGACGTATGACAAGCTTACTATAGCAGTACGTGAATGGGCGAACAAGATCGTGCTGCAACCCGCGGCGAACACGCCGAAGGATTACGTACTCGTTGAATGTACTGACAAGGAAAAGGTGGGCCGTACGGCCCCCACGGGATGATTCGTAGTCTGGCTGCCGCGCTCGGCATGTACGATGCGTACAACGGGATTGCTCCACCCAACTGGGGTCATCCGATCCCGAAACCGCATGGTGATGAGGATGTGTTTGCCTTCTCGGATGAGGCGATCGACTGGGGCGCTGCAGACTACGACGACGAATATCGTGGTGTCGACCCGGCGCTGTACGCCCATCGGCTAGAGTCTCGGGATCGATTCGAGGGCACGGAGCGCTACTGTTACGGGTACACCTGAGAGCTCACATGTCTTGACGCAGAATAACCGCAAGGAGAGGTGGTGCTCAGTTCACGTCACATGACAAATTGAAATTGGTCAAGGGGCGGGGACTATTTTTGTGTCTTGATGCGCTGGTAGATGGCTTCCTTCTGACTTTGATGTTTGACTATGACATTCCTGGCCTTATCTAGCAGGAGGCAATACTTATCTTTATAAGTTTTGCTTGATCATATTGAGACCGCCCGTTGTAGTAGCGCCACTGCAGTACTGGCATGGCCACCAGTCAAGCAACATTTACCAGACCTTGAAATGATTTATTAATAATGATCATACAACGGGTCTTGTTATGTCTCTAACGCTGAAATCGTAAAATTGGCGCAGTCTAAGAGCGTCTATCATACTCTATGTTCGAGAATAATATGAATGAAATAAGTAACGAATCAACGATATGCGCATACGCGAGACCATTGCCGCACCTGCAGGGGTGTCATGAGATGCCCTTTATTACGATAGAGTCCGATAGAGTCATTGCTCTTGCGCCATCACTCTACTAACAGCCTGCTGTCCCGAAGGACTTCTCATGGAAAACGTCATTCTGGACACTTTGCAAGGGAGCAGGTTAGCTTCGTTTCATCTATTGTGTTCGTTTCTCTGGCTGTCTTATCGATCAGCAATGTCCGTGACTAAGTTACGCGTACTGTCTATATGTATGATATGATGGACGTGGCCGCTGGCGTTTTTTGCAGCACTACCCGGCAAACACCGATGGCATACAGATTGAAGTCTTAAGTTAGTATAAAATGCGGCTGTGTGGCTCCGTAAGGTAAGATACTACCGTACTAGCAAATGGCCATAATCTCTGAGTACAGAGATGCCTAAACTGTCTACATTGAATATGGACGTATAATGGTAACTTCAGTGGGCGCGAAACGGCTGGAGTAAAGCGACGGTTGGTGGCATAGCATACTGTACGGTCATTTTATGAACTCGGAGCGCACCAGGCCTCGCCGCTCGCCCGTACGCACCTACGATAATAACCCGGCCTGATTTTCCACAGTCTCTTTCTAGCATTTGACAGCATGGTGTACGCAGTTGTATGATTAACGGACGCTACATCTTCGTTGCGGTATTATGTAACGTTTGATACAGGTCGCGGCAACGCCCGAAGGAGACAACTTCATACAGTATGGTATTGACCCGAACGACTTTGAGATGTCCATATCCCGACGCGAAATGCAAAGGGTTGTCCACGGAATTTACACCCGCGCTGTGTTGAATGAGCGGAGCAAGTATTTCTTGAGATGCCAACTATAAACTTGAAGGGGTCCAGTTATCGATCCCCCGAAACTTGGAATCTGCGTCGTGATTAAGAAGAAGCCGTGAAACTTCCGCATGTCCATTTTGCAATGCAATATGTAACGGAGTCCAGTTGCCCTTCTCCTGGGCATGGGCATCTGCACCGTGATCCAGAAGAAGCTGTGAAACTTCCACATGTCCATTGCGTGATGCAATATGTAACGGAGTCCAGTTATCGTCATCCTGTGCATTGACATCTGCGCCGTTATTGAGAAGGAGCTCCGCAGCTTCCGCATGTCCTGCTCGAGATGCAAAATGTAAAGGAGTCCGGTTAACATTCTCCCGCGCACTCGCGTCTGCGCCATTACTGAGAAGAAGCTGAACAATTTCCGCATATCCCTCTTGCGATGCCAAATGTAACGGAGACCAGTTATCCTTCTCCCGCGCATTGGCATCTGCTCCACGATTGAGAAGGAGCCGAGAAATCTCCACATGTCCTTTATGCGATGTGAAATGTAACGGGGTCCAGTTATCCTTCTCCCGAGCATTGACATGTGCGCCGTGATCAAGAAGAACCTGAGCGATGCTTGGGCAACCTTTTTGCGACGCACGACATAGAGATATCTGGCCACTTCTTCCAAAGCCATTGGCACCTACACCATTACCGAGGAGCTGAACAACTTTATCGTAGCCGTTAGGTGATGTGAAAGATGATGGAGCCTGCCTCTCATTCTCCCTGGAGTTGGCAGCTGTGCCGCCATCGAGAAGTACCTGAACGACGTTCAGATATCCTTTCATTGACGCCAGATGCAAAGGAGTCCGGTTGTTCTTGCAACGGGAGTTGGCATTTGCGCCGTGGTTCAGAAGAAGTTGACAAACGCGTACATGTCCTTCCCACGACGCAAAGTATAACGGAGTCCGGTTATCATTCTCCCTGGGATTGGCATCTGCACCGCAGTCGAGAAGTTCCTGAACAATGTTCAGATATCCTTTCATCGACGCTATATGCAAAGGAGTCAGGTTGTTTTCTCCGCGGGAATTGGCATCTGCGCCATGATTCAGAAGGAGACGGGAAACCTCCATATGTCCCTCTTGCGATGCGAAATATAAAGGCGTCCAGGTAGCATCCTCCCTGCAAGTAACATCTGCGCCGCCATTCAGAAGAACCTGAACGACACCCACATATCCTTCTATCGACGCCATATGTAAAGGAGTCCAGCCGTTCTGGCCACGGGCATTGACATCTGCTCCACGATTCAGAAGGAGGTGAGCAACGTCCACACGTCCGCTTTCCAATGCGATATGTAACGGAGTCCAATTATCGACCCCCCGGGAGTTGATGTCTGCGCCACGATCCAGAAGAAGCTGACAAACTTCAGCATATCCTCTTTGGGATGCGAAATGTAATGCAGTCCAGTTATCCTTTTCCCGGGCATTGGTATCTGCGCCGAGCTGAAGTAGGATTCGTGTAACTTCGTGATATCCTCTTCGAACAGCTATTAGTAGTGGGGAGAGATTATCGGAGGGCCTTCGAGCATTCACGTCCTGTGAACGCTCGTTGACAAGGAACCGCACTACGTCACATATGCCGCGCATTGCCGCATAATGTAATGGTGTTTCTGAGGGGTGGGATGGCCTTCCCGGGCTCCACCAGTACCACCGAGCGCCTTCAACTATCCAGGCCCAGACTCTAAAATGAGGCTTGCACGGGTCGAACACGAGCTTCATCCCATCTTGCAGGCCCAGCGATGCATTGTCAAACCGTGCGTGGTCCGTCCAGTGCTGTGCTGCATACTCAGCAAGAGGAAACTTCTTGAGGGTATCGTGGGAGACTTTTTCATCCATGTGTAGCAGAGCACCGAGACAGGCCCGTGCCACCGTCGTATGAGCAGATGTCGTAAGGACATGGTAACGGGAAACCATGGGTATTTGCATCGCGAGGCGGCTCGACATTAAGAACTCTTTCACGGAAAAATGTGAAAATTGAACCACTTCGGAACCGAATTCCTTGACAACAGAAATCAAGCTTGAGCATGTAGAAAGTACTGCCTGTGCTGGATCTTCGGTACGCCAACCAGCTTCCAGCTTAGGAACTGGCCCTGCGTCAAAATCAAAGGCAAGAAACTCCGCCAGCTCCACCACGCGAAATGCACGAGAAGCTACCATGATGCATTGGAAAAGCCGGTGGGCGTATTCCCAATTTGCATCATTAATATCTTCCAAGGTGCGCTGGTACGTCTCATCTAGAGTCCCCGGTAATTCGTCCAGAGTACGCCGAATACGTCCCGGGAGGCAGCGCCGGAGGACATCAAGTTGACAAAAGATCCATCTGAACCTGCGCCACAATTATGAGCGAGCGTCTCAGGGATCGGATATTAATGCATTACATTCCACATGCTTTTCGCGAAAGAGTTTCGATTACAAGTTTCCTGTCCTCTGCTCTCCACTTTTGCATCCTCAGATCTGAGTTAACGACGGACTCCACGTAGTCGAGGATGTCTTGTTTTTGTCCTCTCTCCTCGTGAAGAGAAATAAAAAGAGCTGCCAAACGACTAAGAACGACCTGGATATCGCTCTCTGGGCGACTTGTAATGCATATATGTATGTTCGGATGTGAACCGATAAGACCCTTAATGAGATTTAAGACATTATCGCGAGGGGATGGCGTGCCATGAGAGTTGGGACACTCGTCAAGAGCATCAACGATGATGTAAATTGGGGCTTGTCCGGGGCAATTTAACATGTCCTTTAAACATTCCGTAAGTTCGTTGTCACAAGGACGTTGGGAGCCGTCATCATGTGCCGAATAGAAGTCGGACAGGATATCATAATAAGAGTCGGACTGGCCACAAAGCTGGATGAGAAGAGAGGCAAGTAAGTCACGGCGATCCTTCTTTTTCTCGTGTCTGAAGTCACAATAGAAAAACGCTAGAGAGGCTAATCCCATCTTGCACATTCCACGGATGTCCTCTATGATTGTAGAACTTGCTAATAGCATGAGGTCCCACAACAAAAACATCAAAGACGTACATACCAAAGCACGGTTTTCCCTGCGCCGGCTACGAAATAACGGGTCATCAATTTAAGTATCAAAGAATCCATAATGGCAAGAGACAGACGTTTCCCATGAATCCATAAAAGTGAACCGGACGATTTCCACTTAATGAAAGTGTTGCTTTCGGTGAACCATGTAGCGATTCTCTTTTCGTGAACACCGCAAGCGACCTTATGACTTTCCCATGAATCTGGAGAGGAGAGCCATTTTCGGACATTGTGTTGCATTTGATCACCTGTGAAGTCGCCTCAGTGCCCTGGACGTGACGTGGGAATAGAAAATATATATCTACGTTTGGCCTTGTTTGCTTCGCTCGTCATCCTTTGTATCATCTCTGCAACACCATCAGAAATTGCGCTGGTACAGTTTGTCTGGTCAAACATATTTAGAACTTCTCGAACACTCGCAATCGATGCATTTTTGTCTAATGGTACCTTTACCTTCAGAAAAAAGCGTATCACGGGCCGAGTAGCATGTAAAATTCACCATCCATGACCGCCTTCATATTTTGGACAAGACTGTAGACTACCTCCAGGATCTGCGCTGAAGTCGCCCGAACCTCGTCCTGGGTAAGTCTGTCTAGCCTCCTGAGTGCGGACTCAACCTCATTCTCTCCTAGAAGCTTCATTCCGAATTTCTCTATATCATACTCAGCCATGTGATCTTTCGGGATTAATCAACTCACTCAGTCGACCTTGCTTAATCTGCTTGGTAGCCAGTGCAAGGATGGAGAGCAGTTCGATCATGATCTTCATGATAATTTCTGTCATGACCATTTTAGGAGGGACTTTGGCATAAATATCCAAGCGTTGGACGAAACTTGCAAGGGACTCGAACAGTTCGACAAGTGCATCGTAGCTTGCCAGAACATCTTTAACTGTCTGATACGTTTCAATATCACTGAAACACACGCTGAGCCGCAGAGGACACATACGACGAGAAGGATGCTAATAGCAGCATATATGATTTTCACAGGTGGGAATGGCTATCGAACCAGCCGTCAAAAATCAGGTATACAGTACGTACAGGCGACTTGATACGTACTACTGAACCGACAGCTTGTCCAACTTGAACAGCCCCACCAAGAACAGTGAAAGCAGTATGGCATACGTGGATGACGCGCTTGATCGATTTTAGCATGTTCTTGTAGCGGTCATGTCCCAGGAATTCATGGAAAGCCTGTGTTCGCTCTTCAAGGACTGCAGCGACGGATTCGACAGAGTCGCATGTCCTGAGTCTGTCGAGTTGATCTTCTATGAGGGTGAACCCCTCAGGCTCCTGTTTTTTGTACTTCTCAATGGCATCGTCGAATAGTGACTGTAAGCGAGAAAGTCGGAGAAGAGACATATACCACGCGTCGACTGCCAGTGAGAGGCAATGTGCCAATGTGTTCAGATGGGGGAGTTGGTTGCGGCAAAGGACATCGTGGCTACTACTATTAGTAGTCGTATATGGGTTCTCATGGTCACGGTCAAAGTCTCTCTTCGTTCTTCTCTGTCCTTGTCCCATCGGTCATCTGCACGGTCGGCTGACCTCGGGTGAAGACGCCCACGCCCATCTTGCTTACCTCATCCGCATATGTAACCCGATCTCGGTGTACCCCATTCACCTAATACTCCACCGAGCACAAAAAAAGGTGCTCGGAGAAGGCAAATTTTTATACAAGTAAAGGCCACGCATCATTCCTCGCATCAAAACCCTCATTTACTGCTCTGCACAGAAAATGGAGAGTGCACTACAGTGCACCCGTCATCCCCAAAATGGGCAGCACAACAGCCCTTCCCTTTCCTCGACATCCCATACTTCTACACCACCATAGTTATATCAGTCCACACGAAGCCTGGTATAGTGAACCGTCACTACGAAGGCACTTGCACGAGTTTATGCCCACGCAGGCGTATGCTGCCCGGGCCGGGCCGAGCCAAAGCCGCCAGCCAAGCATGGCTTGGCCCTGGCCCGGCTTTGGCCCAAGCCCCAGCTTTTGGCAGAGAAGATACATATTTTACGCATTCATGTATGCTGAGAAGTGCTAAGGTGTGACATGGATGACCCGCAAGTCTTTTTTTTCGGACTCGTACCCGCACCCGTTCCACCGTACCCGTTCAGATAAGGGTATGGTGTTACCCGCAAAGTTCACGGGTTCCCTATGAGATCCACGGGTCTACTGAAACCCGCGTTTTCCTTGTGGGTTTCCATCCTCATTCTACCTAGCTAGAAGCCTCTGTCACACAGTAACGAGACAATTGCTCGTCCTCTGGATCACAGGGGCTGCAGTCGTAGATAGAGAGGATGGGGT
>QFDX01000777.1:12245-38079 GCA_003315875.1 Lactifluus piperatus | reverse complement strand
CACTCGCCTGTACCGGGATTGCCTGAGTTGAGCTCATGCGCAAGAAGCACGGCCGCGACACGCAGCGTACGTAGAGCATCAGCTGAGACAGGTCACGCAGGAGATAGGAGGGAAGGCAGTGGTCATCAAAGAAAACAAGAGAATACCCCCTTCCAACTCGCGTCGGACACGAGGGAGGGAAAGAGGGCCGCGATAGTTGGATGGAACAAGAGGATGACCCCTCCTGCTCTCGTTAGACACGAGGAAGGGGGAGTGTGTCATTTTTGTCAAGTAGATCCAAGAGAATCCCCTCTAACTCGTGTTGGACACGAGGGAGGGTGAAGGCCATCGTTGGTTGCCACAGGAGCACCCGATCCACCCTACGAGCAGTTGCTCGTGGGGGTGGTTGTGCTCAGTCGTCGGTCCCATTTCTGTGGCTAGTACCGTGTTGTAACCTAAAAAGTCAAGTAATTAGTTGAAAGCAAAGGACTTACTTAAACTATCTGAGCTTCTGTGGCAGCGGAGAACAAGTACGAGCGAATGTGACATGGCACTCCTGCTGCCAATCACCGTTCCATGGAGTGGGAGGATGTCGAGGGAGGGAGGAGGACAGGGAAGGGGGTTCACGGCCTCACCAGCAAACGATGCGAGCGAGGGCGGAGAGAGTGGAGGTAATGGAGCAGGGTGTTCGGAAGTGGGGCGGATGGCAGTGAGCGAACAAGCAACAATACCACTCACTCGCGTTTGGGGCAAGGGGAGTTGTATCCATATCCGTCCACGCGTCAGCGGCACCTTCTCCCGGACCATCTCCACCATCCGCCTATCAGCTCCGCGTTCCCACCACAGTAGACAACAGACCGCCGCCACTGCCAACATCGTCATTCCTAACAGCCACAACTGTAGCAGAACTCGCTTGTGTGCTCTTGATCTTTCTGTGCGGCGGCGTGGTAGCCACAAGAGGAGCTGCTGCAGTGGAGATGAACACGTCCTTGTCCGAGAACCGTGGTGATGATGATACTGTGGTCGTTGTAATCGGCGCACTGCGTGCCCCTCGCCTAAAAAAGCGCAATATGGGACTGATCAACGACGTTCCATGATGTGAGTTTGAGCGTTGCACGGGGAAGAGAGGTGGAGTGGAGGTGAGGTGTCCCTGACGCGCGTGCGCGCTGTGACGTCTGTCAGCTCAGCTCTGTCACACCTGTGACTCTCTAAAGCAAATCACGTTTTGCTGATGAGCTTGTCACGTGTTCAAAGCCGCGGCTAGCTGAGCCATGAGCGCATGAGCCAGTGGCTTTTGGCTTCTCTGGGTCGGGCCAAAGCCGCTGCTGGGCCATCACCACAGCTGGCTTGGCCCGGCTCATGGCTTTGGGCCGGGCCGGGAAAATTACAATTTAGAGGATGACTGGCGTCCACGATGTACAGTAAATTCAGTGCACCTTCCTTTTCCGGTAACCACCACCAACACGGCGCTCCAGAGTGCTAAGTGGGCGACGGTAGCTTGGATTAGTAGAAACACTGTAAACTCTTAAGCTTATACCCTAATTTTCGAAAAACGACCGCATTTTCTGAGTACTTCCAATCCCAATATACCCAAATGGGGGAACCAACCAGGATAGGGAACTTAGACCCAGATGCCCTCGCCAGTCTCTTCCTCAATGCCCCACTCCCAAACCTTCCTCGCCCTCGTCGTCTCTTCCAAAAGGAAGACACGAAAGTCACCAAAGGTGGCCCCACACACGCACAGATGATCGACCGGTACCACTCGACCGCAGGCATCATCGAAGCGGGGTTTGGCCCGCACGGCATTCTGTCTCCAGCCGCCTGGATCAGAACCACCTCAGACATCCTCACCTGCATCATCCAAGGAGTGCTAGCGTCCAGGAACCGTGGACCAGACGGTGAACCCCTTGAACTCGAGGCCTTCAAAAGCCTTTTCAAAGGGGAAGACTGGGAAGAATTCCAGCGCTACCGCACCAGCCTGGAGCACCTCGCACATATCTTTCCCCCTCCGCAGCACTCCGAGGACTTCCCCTTCATCTGCGGGCACTGCCTACACAGAACCTCCCCGGAAGCCAGCACCCGCTTGTCAGTAGCGGACTACCGGGCCACCCTCATGGCGACAGACCGCTCCAGGCACGCAGTCTTGTCGTACATCATGCACAACTTTTCCAAGGATATAGAGAAAGAGTCCCGAGTTTGGGCGTTGGACGAGTCCACCAAGCGCAAAGAGGAACTCAACCCTCAAATCCTGGAGGAAGTGCAACAGCACTACACCCAAAGCCTGAAAAAAGCCATGCAAGAACAGGAAAACCTGGCTACAGCAAATGGCCGGGAATTCTATGGCAAACGCCTCATGGAGCTGAGGAAAGCCGCAGACGCACAGCTCAGCCAAGAGATTGTGGAATACAGGGAACGTAGAAGGGAGGAACTCCAAGCGCAAAGCGACACCACAGACCCGGCCCCCATAGAGCAAAGGGACCTTACGTCCCCAGCGCCCAGGCCAAGAACCCCACCGCAGTCACCTAGACCGGCTCCTTCCCCCCCCACCCCGCGTCACAGCATGCAGCACCAAGAAGCCCTCACCGGCTTACAGTCCACGCTAGACCTAGTCCTCAAACGCCTAGCCACCCTAGAAGAAAACCAAATCGCCCAATATAAACAAATAGAACAAAGATCAAACACCATCAATAATAATAACAACAATACAAACGTAAATAACAGAAACAGCAATAATAGTAACAACAATAACAACAACAATAATAACAACAATAACAACAACAATAACAACGACAATAACAACAACAATAACGACATTAACAGCACCAACGCCAACAACACCGCTCACAGTAACAACGCCAATAACAACGCCACCACCACCACCACCAACAACAACAACAACAACAACAATAACAACGTCAACAACAACAACAACAACAAAAATAACAACAACAACAACAACGTAAGACCAACACAAAGCCAAAGCCAAGAACAAAGTCCCAGAATAGAACAAGACAAGAACACAACTATCCCCGCAAGGCGGCCCAGGCAAGCAAGAACCCCACCATCCCACGCCAACGCAAACCCAGCAGACGAGTGGACAACGGTTTCAAAACGCAAACGCAAGAACAAAAAGCAGACCAGCGAAGGGAACAAGCAAACAGACAAAGACATAAACGATGGCACAGGCGGAACCCCCGCCCCGGCGGAGACCTTCACCCACACGGAGATCACAGTCATGCTCAAGAGAGGCCCCCCCGAAGCAACGAGCAAACCACGGGACCCTCTAGCCATCACGCTCCAGTTACAGGCAAGCCTGAGAGCGTCCAAATCCCCTCTCACGCTCCTATCTGGGCGCTGGTCACCAGCAGGTAACTTCGTCGTGGTCTTTGCCGGGTCGGTACCCTACGCAGACGTGATGGAGGAGGCAGAGATCTTGAGGCAACCATTCCCGGGTTCGACGCTAGTCCCCTCCTCAGGCCTGTCGAAGGTAACGTTCAACGGAGTCCCCACAAAGGACCCGGACACCGGGGAGATATACTCGGTCCAACAACTACTAAGCGAAGTAGTCCGCAACCCGGTATGCTCGGACCTGCATTACATTATGCAACCCCGCTGGCTCAGGCCGCCGGAATCTATTGAAGGCCAGTTCTCAAGTATTTCTTTCGCATTTCTTGACACAGAGGGCACCATTACGCGTGCCATGATGAAATCCCACTTGGCTATGTTCGGGAAAGCCATCACCCCCAAGAAGTGGCAGGCGAGGCCGCCGATCCTCCAGTGCCCCCGCTGCCACAAACTGGGCCACCAGGGTGCACGCTGCCCGCTACCCAAGGACGCTCTCTGCTGTCACATTTGCGGGAAAAACCATCGGGCCGCCGACCACATCCAAAAATGTAGCGGGGCAGGCAGCCACTCCACTCAGGACGCGTGCAACTGCCCCCTCATTTGTATCATATGCAAAGGGCCTGGGCACTCGGCAAGAGACCCATCGTGCCCTGCTCGCGGGGCTTATAAAACACCCGCACACTACACGACTAACCCCAGCAATCCTATCACAACCCATAACTAATGGCGTGCGTACGTATCTTGTTTGTAAATATGCGTCGCCGAAATGCGGCGACCCACTCCCTTTTGAACACTAACACCAGAGCGGACTTAATCATGGTTCAAGAACCGTGGTATGACAGAATCAGCACATCCCGATCGGACTCCAACCCGGAAGGGGAGGACGTACTAGGAGGGGTGGCTAACCCCAAGTGGGACTGTATTTACCCAAAAGCTAACCGCGGACAGAGGTGCAAAGTCATGGCATACCGACGCATCTCCTCCACCCATTTCAATGTAACTAACCGCATAGACCTCAATCCCTGCCATCACATACTCTCGCTGGATATCCACCTCGGGACAAGCTCGTTCAGAGCTATCAACGTCTATCACGACGCGGACTTCCAGGACTCACTAAATAACATCCTTAGCATCGAAACCGACCCACAAACACCAACCATCATCGGGGGAGACTTCAACACCCACTCCAGGGCCTGGTCTCCCCCGGGCATCAGACCTTCACCATGGGCAGACAGGCTCGAAGACTGGGCGGTGACCCAAAATCTAGAACTAACATCCCCCCCAGGCGTCCCGACGCGAAGAGGAGAAGGGAACCAGCGAGACACCACCATCGATCTGACATGGTGCAACGCGGCGGCCATCCTAGACGATACATTCGAAGACACCCAGATTGACTTCACCGCATCGGTAGGTTCAGACCACGCGGGCCTGCTGACAACATACCAGCACATTCTGGAATCCGCAATCGCCCCCCCGCCACACCTATCGCGATTCATCATAGCAGATGACGCCCAAGATCAATGGGCCCAACACTTCACACAAGGCAACCCGGAGCTCCCTATTCTGAGTACCGTAGAGGACGTGGACGAGGAGGCGGAGCAATTGTCCCGAGATATAGAACAGACCTGCCTGCAGGTGTTCAAAGCGCGGAAAGGTTTTTCACCGAGAGGTTCCTCCTGGTGGAACAACGACTGCGACAACGCAGCGGCTCGGGTACGCGAGGCAGAGGACCCGGAAGCACGGAAAGCAGCAAACAAGGCACTTCGCAAAGAGGTAGGTATAGCCAAAAGAAACTGGGCTAATGACTTCCTCCACAACGCGACCCCGGAACGGCTATGGACGGCAGCCAAGTGGCGATTCGGTCGGCGGCAACGGCTCATCCCTGCCCTCCTCACAGACACAGGCCTCTCGGACCAGCCAATACACATGACGGAAGCTCTCAAACGAAGGTTCTTCAAGACGGCCGCAAATGTAGTGGATCGAGTCTTTCCGGACGATCCGCACCCCCAGGCCCCAAGACCACACGCCCCGATCTCAATCTCCGAAATAACGGAGGCTCTTAGACCAACCAGCAACAAGTCCGCGCCCGGCCCATCAGGACACAATTACAAGCTGATCAAATGGGCGTTCGCGGCCAATCCTGCGCGCCTTCAGAACCTACTGGACGCCTGCCTCCGCTTGGGCCACCACCCGAAGATGTGGAAGACGGCTACCATCGCGGTGGTCCCGAAACCAGGTAAGGAGGACTACAGCCTCCCGAAATGCTACCGCCCGGTCGCGTTACTAGAATGCCTCGGCAAACTTCTGGAGAAGATTGTAGCTAAACGGCTCACCCATGACATCACCGAGTTACAACTGATCCCGACAACGCAATTTGGCTCCCGCCCGTTTTCTTCTACGATAGACGTGGGCCTTTGCCTTACACACGACGTCGAGACCGCGCACGCACTAGGAAGCGTGTGCGGCTCTCTGCTCTTTGATATACAAGGTTTTTTCGACAACGTAAATCACGGCAGACTGATCGCTCTAGTCGAATCCCTAGGCTTCCCACCAGAGATTTGCAGATGGACCGAGTCCTTCCTCAGGGACAGGTCTATCCGCCTCCGTTTCAATGGCTTTTCGTCAGAAGAAATCGACCTGGAGATGGGGACCCCTCAAGGCTCCCCAGTCTCACCGGTCCTCTCCATCATTTACGCCTCCCCCCTGCTTCACCTCGCGAAACGATGGACTGACGCATCGAATATGATGTACGTCGACGACGGTCACATCTTCGCCCGAGGCCCCACCTACGCGGTAGTG
Source organism: Lactifluus piperatus (assembly GCA_003315875.1). Taxonomy (NCBI): domain Eukaryota; kingdom Fungi; phylum Basidiomycota; class Agaricomycetes; order Russulales; family Russulaceae; genus Lactifluus; species Lactifluus piperatus. The sequence continues at coordinate 31,956 of QFDX01000777.1, read as the reverse complement.
GAAGAGAAACTGAGGGAATACTACACCGACTGTCACAAGTGGTGCCTCAAAGCTGGTCTCACGATCGAACCAGAGAAGACGGAAATCATCTTTTACTCCCGCGCGCGACCCAACCCAGCCTTACACGGACACCGACCGGCGGGCACCTTCCTGCCAGATCGAGAACATAGTACGTATTATCCAGTTCAAGCTTCAGACGTGGTCCGCTATTTGGGCCTCCACTTCGATCACAAATTGTCCTGGGACAAACACGTGGCTATCATTGCCACCCGGACTAAAGGAACGCTTAAGGCGATCCAACTTTTAGGCAACTCAGTCCGCGGCCTTGACTATGGCAACTGGCGCCTGGCATACAACGCCATTTGTATCCCAGCGCTAACATACGGCGCCCCAATCTGGTTCAGGAACCAGAAGAAACATATCAAAGCCCTGCAGACGGTGCAAAATATGGCGGTCAGAGTGATCGCAGGAGCGTTCCGGAGCACCCCTCTGGAACCGCTGCACCAACTAACAGCCATCCCACTGATGCAGATCCGCCTCAAAAAGATCGCAACGCAAGCGGCCACCCGGCTGCTGCTCCTTCCCTCTTCATCCCCAGTTATACAGCGGCTAGGCCAGCCCTGGACTAACGGGGTAGAAAACAGCGTCCCCCTCCCATACCCCCCTCAAACGCGCCGCAGGGACACCTGTATCCGCAGGCTCGCCAGCCGCACATCGGAAGATAGCAGAGTCCCTCCTCTGTTTGACCTTCCCCCTTGGCAAAGGCGCTCCCCTCCGCCGGACAGGCTTACGGTACTGCACAACGTGTGCAAAGGCGAGGACCGGAAACGCCTAACCAAGTCAATCCGAGATAATCATAGCAGACAAGGTAACAATCTGATAATTTACTGCCGGGGCACCGGGCCCAACCCCACTCAGACGAAGCCAATGTGGACCGGGGCGGCAGTAGCCTACCAGGGAAACAGGGAGGTAGGCTCGAAGGCCACCGCGGTGGGCCTCAACGCCTCACACACGGACGCCTCCTTTCGGGCGATCGTGGACGCAGTCGAGCTTGCTAAAACCTCACTAGCGGCAACCCCAGCACAGACGGTAACTATCCTCACAGCAGACCATCCAACCATTCCGTGGCTACTGAACACAGACAGACACGACAATGTAGCAGCGTGCAGAGCCATATGCGAAACCTTGGCCACCACGCTTTTTGACCACCCCGATACATCGATAACCATCAGCTGGATCCCGGGATCAATCAGCTTTCCCCCACTCAAGCGCATTGTCGAGGTCGCCTCCAACGAGGCCGCCACTATCGACTTGACCAGACCGACACCCCCCCCCACCATAGCAGCCCTCAAACACGAGGCAAAACTCAAAGCACTCGACGAATGGGAAGACGTTTGGCTGAAAGACCCGCGCAGGAACCCGGCTTACCGCGCCCTTCACCACCCACCGTCGGGCCAACCGCCGGAGTTTACAACAGGCATCGAAAACTTCGCCAGACCGGTATTCTGCACCGCGTTGAGAATGCTAACGGAACACGCGTTTACAGGCGAGTACAACGCCAGACACAGACCACGGGCCACAGACCCACATGGCTGCCAGTGCGGCCAGACCCCCACACAAACGGTAGATCACATCGTGTTGGAATGCCCCCTCTACGAAGAGGCTCGAGAACGCTTCCTTCGCCCAGCTTCACCCACTCTCTCAACAGCAATCATTTTCGGAACAAAAGCGGGCGGCAACGCCCTCGCCAACTTCATCCAGTCAACGCAAGCTTGCGTCCGACCCAGGAGACGAGAACCAGAGGATCATGGATAATCGTTCCCGGGCGTACGCCCTAACTCACGCAATTAACACATCACCACACTCAATCTGACACTCAAACACGCCCCGCCTCCAGGCGCTTTAATACCTTACGTAGCTCTTAGTAAGCGCGGCCAAGCGCGTCTTTGTTATTTGTAAACATATAGCGCTATATAAATGCAGATTCAAAAAAAAAAAAAAAAAAAAAAAAAAAAAATGTACAGTAAATTCGTTTTGTCTCTCTGCCCACGTCCATGCGTCAAACCCCGACACCACATTATCTCGCGTTCCTTTCCTCTGTCTGCTCTAAGCCGCGTCTTCATAACATCGCATTACTTCCGTTGATTGTACCGTACCCTCTCCGTAACAATCATGTCCAAAGGCCACAAACGCAAGCACAGTATACAAGACACTCCGGTCGACCTGACGAAAATGCAGCTGGCCCGACAGCGACTCTCCGCATCACAGGAAGAGCTGAGTGGCATCGAAGAGACTGAAATGGAGGAGATCCTGAAGCACATAGATGCGTTGCAGGGTATTCTTGGCAGTACCAAGAAGCTCGTGAGTTGAATCGCCAAAACATATTATGTCTCTTGTCTCACGTATTCGTCAGAAAATCTCATTTTCTTCGGTACGATCCGATCTCTCAATGATGGAATTGGAGAGAAGGCCTCCCCGGTTCAACGACGCTGCATTGCAGGCCTGCATCGCAGCTTCGCATATAAACTCGAAACACATAGAAGCTCTTTGCTTTCAGATCACTCGAATCCATTGTTCGACAAGTAAGAGAGTAAGTCAAACTCAGTAACACATGGAGCATGACAACAGAACGCTTGTATGCAGTTCGAAGCAGTGCTCGAATCATCCTCGATGCCGTTCTCCTAACTATCGTCGACGTCTCTCTTGATGCGAGAGAAAAACTCTTTGTGGCAATATTCTTAGAGATGCGGATCGCATCCGGCAACGGCGTGTCGGTGAAGAATGCCAAGAACAAGTTTGAAGTCTGGCTCGGAGGGAACGTTGATTATGGGATTTGCACTTACCAATACGAGGACATCGCAGTACGGGTCATTTGGTTCTTATGTCCAACATCACCTGGATGATCTTTTCCAGATATGGATCTTCTATCTACGCTCGACGACCTTATTATGATGTATGCCGGAAATCTAATTATGTTAATCGAAGCGAAACGTGATATGGACATGTTGACGGATAGCAAGCTGGAAGCTACTAGTCGGGCTATCGCTTTGAGCGAGGTAACTGGGTGTGTGTTCAATACCTTTGCCTTTGACATCACTAAGTACTGTGTATTTAGCAATAAGATTGTTCGGTATTGTTTGTCCGATGGAAACGAGTGGATGATTCTGGTGTACACCTGCAATGACAAAGGGAATCGTATCTCGTATGAAGGCCCAGCCATCGCACGCTGTTCGCAGCACCGTTCCATGGCATCTACCGCAATATCCTCCGCACAATGACGAAGAGAGCCAATCGCACGTTCCATGGCCGTTCGAGAAGCGGTCCAGTCCATGCGCAGCGCTTTCTCCTGTGATGGTTCTTCGAGTTCACCGGGCATGGCCTCCCCGACGCCCTGTTCCAAGAGCTAAGGGTAATCCCCTTGTGCCTGAACCCCCTGCTTCGGTGCAGGTGACCTAATGGTCTGTGCCCTCGCCTTGTGCGGTACAGTTGGAGGAAGTGTAGTTGCCGCGGCGGGTGTGGCCATAGACGTGAGTGATTGTGCCCGCATGAGTGCAAGTACATGACACGGTGGTGGAGTGTGCACCCGCAGGGTACACGCGGTGGGGGCGGGGATGGCGGGGGTGTTTCGCCTCGGGAGAAGCTATTTGCGTTACCCATTCTGCCTGTCGCTTGTAGCGGGGGTTGTAGTAATAGTGGTAGTGGTGCAGGGGTGAGGGAGTGAGGGGACTAGTCGATAAGGTGCGAGCAATGCTTTTGTGCTGGAGTGACCGGCGCTTTGCACTTGCACCTCCTGGCTGTGAGCCGTCCGCTTGTTTTGGGAGAGGGTAGCCGGGCAGAGGCAGCATGTCGTTCGTGCCCTGAGTCGAAGGTTGTGATTGGTGATAATGGGGTAGATTGGGCCCGACATTTCAACACGAGGCTATCGCCCCGTCGCATTTGTCGCGGCTTAAACCTGCCTGATATAAAAGCCGGGGCCTAGGCTGGGCTAAGTCGCGGTTTGGGGTCTGAGAAAGCCATAGCCGCCTCAGGCCAAGCCGTCAAGCTGCATCAAGCCGGGCCGGAACAGCACTAGCCCGGCCCGTATGTGTGGGATGCTGTTGAAGGGAAAGATGTGGCTCAGTAGTTCGCTCCCGGGCCTCCAACAGAGCAAGGTGGACATACTACAGATTAAGGTGTAGGCAGATAATAGGCATCAACAGAAATCGGTGGAGGGAATTGAGGGCGATGGGGAAACATGTTCTGCGAATCACATTGACATCTCCGTCACAACTAGAATGCCACCGTCAGTGACATTGGACACCTGAAAAAACTGGACTCCCTCCGCTGAAATCGAGAAATTCCCCGTATCTCACGCAAACATCACATCCTCATTGGATTATAAATCCAGTCATTCACCGAGTTCACTTTTGTCCGGTTTCCCATGTGACCATCAAGCTTAGAGTGACTGTATTGACAATCACTGTAACACTTGGACTGGGTACCGTGACAATGCCCGTGTAGGGAGGTTGTTGGACACTTGGCAACATATGGAGATCCGAGGGATTGTCAACACGTTTTCCCTATGTAGCCATGTCATTTTTGAATACGTAAATCTGACAACAAGCAGAAAAGCGAAAGTTGAAGGAGAGGGCGTAAATCAAATGTCGCACAAGTTCGGACATAATTTCAGTCCATTCCAACACTCAGGCTTACCAGAGCCTGAAGCTTGCCTCGAGGGTAAGCACGTACATGTTATATCTAAAACTAAACAATTAAGCGCAAGCCATGGACCATCCGAACCACAATGTGTCTAATATACATTTGCAGCGGGAAGTGCAAGAAAGCAGTGTTGCGTTATGACCTACACAAGATGTTACTTGTCATATTGGAACATCAAATCCAATGTAGGCTCACCCACTCGCAGCAAATATGAAGAACGTCGCACTAGGATGCGATACACCAACTGAAAAGTATCAGCGCTATGATATAATGTCCACCCCCTGTGCATTGTCCAACTGGGTCGGGGCTTTGCTGTCCTTCACATGATTATCAACACGACGCTGGAGAAGCTGTACAAGCTCAGAATGTCCTTCTTGTGATGCAAGGTCCAATGGAGTTTGATCATTGTCATCCTTGGCGTGCAAATCTGCGCCGTCTTCAAGAAGGACGCAGGCAACTTCCCGATGTCCCGCTTTCGACGCACAATGTAGTGGGGTCTGATTGCCCTTATCACGGGCATTCAAATCTGAGCCACAATCAAGAAGGACCCGAACAACCTTGAGATGTCCATTTCGTGATGCGAGATGCAAGGGGGTATTGTTATTGTTGTCCAAGGAATTTACGTCCACGCAGTGGTGAAGGAGCTGGGCAACATCCATATGTCCTTCTTGCGATGCTAACTGTAAAGGAATCCGGTTATCGATGTCCAGGAACTTGGCATCTGCATCGTGATTGAGAAGAAGTTGTAAAACCTCTACATGTCCATCCTGCGATGCAATATGTAATGGGGTCATATTATTCCTCCCCAGGGCATTGGGATCTGCTCCATGATCCAGGAGGAGCTGTGATACTTTCACATCCCCATGTCGCGATGTGATATGTAACGGGGTCCAGTTATCATTCTCCAGGGCATTTGGATCTGCTTCATGATCCAGGAGGAGCTGTGATACTTCCACATATTCAATTTGCATCGTGATATGTAATGGGGTCCAGTTACACTTCTTCAGGGCATTGGGATCTGCTCCGTGATCCAGGAGGAGCCGTAATACATTCATACGTCCATTTTCCGATGCAATTTGTAATGGGGTGCAGTTATCCTTCTCCAGGGCATTGGGATCTGCTCCGTGATCCAGGAGGAGCTGTGATATTTTCACATGTCCATTTCGTGATGTGATATGTAATGGGGTCCAGCTATCCTTCTGCAGGGCATTGGGATCTGCTCCGTGATCCAGGAGGAGCTGTGATATTTCCACATGTGCAATTTGCGATGTGATATGTAATGGGGTGCAGTTATCCTTCTCCAGGGCATTGGGATCTGCTCCGTGATCCAGGAGGAGCTGTGATACTTTCACATGTCCATTTTCCGATGCGATATGTAACGGGGTCGAGTTATCCTTCCGCAGAACATTGGGATCTGCTCCATGATCCAGGAGGAGCTGTGATACCTCCACACGTCCATATCGCGATGCAATATGTAACGGGGTCGAGTTATCCTTCCGCAGGGCATTGGGATCTGCTCCACGATCCAGGAGGAGCTGTGATACCTCCACACGTCCATATTGCGATGCGATATGTAATGGGGTGCAGTTATCCTTCTCCAGGGCATTGGGATCTGCTCCATGGTCCAGGAGGAGCTGTGATACCTCCACGTGTCCATTTCCAGATGCGATATGTAACAGGGTGCAGTTATCCTTCTGCAGGGCATTGGGATCTGCTCCGTGATCTAGGAGGAGCTGTGTTATTTTCACATGTCCATTTCCTGATGCAATATGTAACAGGGTCGAGTTATCCTTCCGCAGGGCATTGGGATCTGCTCCGTGATCCAGGAGGAACTGTGATACTTTCACATGTCCATTTCCCGATGCGATATGTAACGGGGTCAAGTTATCCTTCCGCATGGCATTGGGATCTGCTCCGTGATCCAGGAGGAGCTGTGATACTTCCGCATGTCCATTGTGCGATGCAAGATGTAATGCAGTGCAGTAGTCTTGCCCCCGGGCGTTGGCATCTGCGCCAAGCTGAAATAGAATCCGTAAAACGTCATGGTATCCTTCACGAGAAGCCAATAATAGTGCAGTGAATTCATCCAAGGGCCTGCGAGTATTCACGTCCTGCGAGCATTCGACGACCAAGAACTCCACCATGTCACATATCCCGAGTTGTGCGGCATAGTGTAATGGTGTTCCAAACAGGCCTATTGGAGCGAACCTGGACAAAACAGCAGGCTCGACGATCCGGGCCCAGGCTCCAAAGTGCGGCTTGCGTGGGTCGAACAAAAGCTTCACCTCATCTTGCAGTCCCAGCGATACATTGTCGAACCGTGTGTGGTCCGCCCAGTGCTCTGCTGCATACTCAACGAGATGAAAGTCCTTGACGCGAGGTCCGGTGAATTCCCCCTGGTCTAGCAGAGTGCTGAGGCAAACTCGTGCGACCATGGTATGAGCAGGTGCCATAAGGACGTGGTAACGGGAAATAGTGGATATTTTCATTGCGAGGCGGCTCGACATTAAGAACTCTTTCACGGAAAAATGTGAAAATTGAATCACTTCGGAGCCGTATATTTGGACGATGGAAATCAAACTTGAACATGTAGAAAGCACTGCCCGGACGGGGTCTTTCATACGCCAACCCTCCTGCAGCTTGGGCCTTGGTCCTGCGTCGAAATCGAACGCAAGAAACTCTGCCAGCTCCTCCACGTGGAACGGACGAGAAGCTACCATAACACACTGGAAAAGCCGGTGAGCGTCTTCCCAATTTTGGTCATTGATATCTTCCAACGTGCGTTGGTATGTCTCATCTAGAGTGGCCGGTAATTCGTCCAGAGCACGCTGAATACGTCCTGGTTTGCAGCGCCGGAGGACATCAAACTGACAAAAGACCCATCTATACCTGCGCAGCAAATAATGAGCGAGCATGTCGAGGCACCACAACTTTGAAGCCTTACATTCCAGATGCCTTTCGCCCGAGTGTTTCGATGACAAGTTCCCTCACCTCCGGTCTCCAATTTTGCATCACCGGGTCTGAGTTAACGACCGACTTGATGTATTCGAGGAGGTCTTCCTCTTGTTCTCTCACCTCGTTAAGCGAAATAGAATACGTTGTCAAACGATTGAGCACTGTTTGAATGTCGCTCTCGGGGCGACTTGTGACGCAAATGTGTAAATTCGGAAGATGTAAGCCGACAAGACCCTCAATGAGATCTAAGACATTATCACGAGGGGATGGTGTTCCATAAGAGTTGGGACACTCGTCAAGAGCATCAACGATGATGTAAATTGGGGCTTGTCCGGGGCAATTCAACATATCCTCTAGACATTCCGTAAGTTCCTTGGCACCGGGATGTTGGGAGCCGCCACGATGTGCAGAATAGGAATTGGACAGGATATCGTAATATGAGTCGGACTGGCCGCAAAGCTGGATGAGAAGTGATGACAATAAGTCACGGCGGTCCTTCTTTTTCTCGTGTCTGAAGTCACAATAGAAAAACGCGAGAGATGCCAATCCTAGCTTGCACATCCTGCGGATGTCCTCGATGATTGTAGAACTTGCCAATAACATGAGTTCTCACAACAGAAAAGATCAGGATGGACGTACCAAAACACGGTTTTCCCTGCACCAGCTGTGATATAAAGATCATCAATATATGTACTAGAATATGCGTAACGGTGGGAGACACACGACTTCCTTGAACCCACAAAAGTGTATCGGAAGATTTCCAATCAATGAAAGCCTTGCCTTGAGTGAACCACGTAGCGGCCCTCTTCTTGTGAACTTCGCACGCGATTTGGTGATTTTCCCATGGATCTGGAGGGGAGAGCCACGTTTGAATCTTGTGTTGCATCTCATCACCTGAGGTCGCAGTTCAGTGCTCTTGCCAGGGAGAGCAGGATCAACAAATAACTTGCGTTTGGTCTTGTTCATCTCGCTCGTCATGTCTTGTATCTTCTCTGCAACACCCTCAGTAATTGGGTTGGTACATTTCCTCGTGAAATATACCTAGAACCTCCTGGACATTCGCAACCGACGCACTTCCGTCTAAGGGTATTTTCAGAACAAAGCGTGTCACGAAACGAGTAGCTTTTAAAACTCACCATCCATGACCACCTTCATATTCTGGACAAGACCGTGGACTACCTCGAGTATCTGCGCTGAAGTCGCCCGAGCTTCATCCTGTGTAAGTCTATCTAGCCTCTTGAGCGCGGCCTCGACCTCATTCTCTCCTAAAAGCTTCATCCCAAACCTCTCTGCATGGTGATTAGCCATGTGAGTTATCGACGACGATCGACTCACTGAGTCGTCCTTGCTTGATCTGTTTGGTAGCCAAAGCGAGGGTAGACAACAATTCGATGATGATCTTCACCACGATCTTGGTCATGGTCGTTGTAGGAGGGATTTTGGCATAAATATCCAGGTGTTGAACGAAATTTCCAAGTGATTCGAAGAGTTCGAGAAGTGCATCATAGCTTGCCAGGACGTCCTTGACAGTCTGAGACACTTTAATATCACAGGAAAACACACTGAGCCGCGAGGAATACACATACAGCGAGTAGGATGCCCATAGCAGCAAATACTATGTTGACAGGGGGGAATGCCTATCGAATCGGCGTCAAAAATCAGGAAATGCAGAACAGGTTGGTAAGATCAGACGTACTACTGAACCGATACCTTGTCCAGCTCCACTGAGAGCGATGAAAGCAGTGTGGGAGACATGAACCACACGCTTGATCGATTTAAGCATCTTCTTGTGGCGGTCATGCCCCAGAGATTCACGGAAGGCCTGTGCTCGCTCTTCAAGGACTTTAACGACGGATTCGACGGAATCACATTTCTTGAGTTTGACGAGCTGATCTTCTATGAGGGCGGACCCTTCCTGCGTTTTGTACTTCTCAATGGCATCATCTAGAAGTGACTGTAAATGAGGGGGTACAGAATGCACATCCATTTGGGGTGTCGAGGGAATATGCCTGACGAAGCGGAACTGGTCGGGGTTGAGTATATGGATATTTGGATCGTTCCTCGGATTCAATGCCATGCGGCGCCTGGCGCAAACGTCTTTCCTATAACAGCACACAGTTGGGCGCCCGGCCTACCGATGGCATATATATCGAAGTCAACTTGAAATGCAGCTGTGTGGCTCCGTAAGGCAAGGTACTAGCAGATAGACATAATGCCTGAGTACAGAGATGCATAAACTGTCCATATATTGAATATGGACGTATAGTGGTATCTTGAGTGAGCGCGAGACGGCTGGAGTAAAGCGACGGCGGTTAGTGGCATAACGTACTGTATGTTAACTTATAAAATCGGAGAGCGCCAGGCTTCGCCGCTCGCCCGTACGCACCTACAATAATAATTCGGCCTGATTCGCCACGGTCTCCTTGTGCGCTTCTTGTGCGTGTTTGGCCCGTGGTTTCCATCATACTAAAACTCTTCTTTGTTGTTTGTTGGCAACTTCAGTCCCCGCACGAGCGCTCGCAAAGACATCACCTGTGAGTGGTTTTCAGGTAATTTGAATTAATAGCATATCTTTCTAGCATTTGACGGCGTGGTGTGCAAAGTGTTCCACGATTACGATTAACGGACACTACATCTTCACGCGGTATTATGTAACGGGTCGCGGCAACACCCGAAGGAGACAACCTTTATACAGTGGTATTTCGTACATGCGCTCGCTCCCCTCGCTCCTCCTCGATTACATTTATTAAAGGAAGGTATTTTCGGAGGATCGGGGTTTTAGGGACGATACACTGGCCATGATGGCAGCACCTCCCGAACTCAGGGTACCGTGCCCATGAGCGTTCTATGAACGGTGTATATCCCCTAATGCCATCGATTCCTTGTGTGGTCACATCATGAGGGTCTTGCTGGTAGGATGATGCTCTTGTCCATTGCATAAGTACGACCATGTGGTCGTGTCTCATGACTTCAAGGAAGAGAGAAATCATATGTGAAATGCTCAGCTGCGCCTAATCACCTGACTTTATCCCTTTTCAACCTCTCCGTTCCGAAAACGACGGAGTTAATAATTAATGTGATCTGATAAACATTTGGATCCGGGAGATGGTGAGATTGTGTGTGGCAATTTCGATTTAACGCGTGACATCATGGGTTACGGGTTACCAAATCACGACGCGTCTGTTGACTGTTGATTATTAATAACGTTGATTGATCATACTGTAAGTTAGGACACGTGAACTAAAAACCACTCTTGCTTCCGTTTGACCCGTCCCTCAACTGGTTCTCTCAATCATTGCAACCGTTCCAGCAAATGTCTACTAATACCTTTCCTCTAAAGTATCGCAGAAAGTCTTCTCCACCACCTTCCCCACAATTCCTCTCTCCAATAACACCTATCTCACCTTCCTTCCGCACGAATTTCATCTCTCCGCCTCCGCAATGGCTTGATAGCGATGATGCTCTCACCGTTTTCTCATCAAGCTGCTCTCGTGCGCCCTCTCTGGCACCACTAGCCACAGAAGATGCTAATGTAGATATCCTCACCTCTCCCGTGCAAGAAGTGTTCATCCGCACTTCCGCACCTCCTCGGCCCCCCCTCCCCCCCCTTTCGAGATACAACAAGTCATACCCATCAAAGACAAAGTCATCTACAACGCGAGAAGATGTTGCCGCTGCGCTGCTTGCCTTGCATGCGCAACCACGGCTTGGCCCCACCGACCCGCGCTCGTCCAGCTCCCATCGCAGATCGAGAGGGTAGAGCCATCCCCACCCGTTCGCCGCTCACGGGTTGTCTCTCCCTCTCTACGAAATCTTGTTTTGCCACGAACGCCATCGCCGCCTCCGCGGTTCCGGTTCAAATGACTCGTTCCGTTATCGATAAGCGAGATTGACCACAGGACCCCTCACTCAGGAGAGAGAACCTCACCTCGGCATGCCACCCCGGCTTCTTCCCCACTACTTCCGTCTTCTCCATTCGCAGAGGACGATGAGCATGAGAGCTCAGCACTATCGCGGTTCCATTCTGTGCCTCTGTGCCTTGTCCTAAACCTAAACCAGGACCTCTCCAGGTACGCACAGAAAATTTCTGCCGTCGGCGTTCTATTTTTATGGTATTCTGTTGACATCTCACACTGCGCCCACCTTACATTTGCAGCTTCCGCTGTTCACTCAGGTGGATATCACCCCGGGCGATTCCGAGCCTGACCTGGCGCACTAGCGCAGTTACGCGATAAAGAACTGGAAGAAGATTGTGATCGTAATCGTACGGGGTTGTGTGAAGCGATTGATGTAAAATCGCTTCAAACTCTCTTCAACAAAGTTGTCTGAACTCCCTATCCGGAGTATCTTCCCTCCGAATGTTGGGGCAGAGTATAATTGACGCATGGGCGACCATCTGCAGTCATTCTGGAGTGAGAAGGAAGGATTCATGACTGAGGCAACAATCACAGATGTCAAGTTGGGACGCTCTGGTTACGGATCTGCCCCTCTCACCGTTTCTGTTTACAACTTTGACCCATCGCTCGGTTGTGACGACGCGACATTCCAGCCATACCCTCTGCGCGCTCTGTCATTGAAAGTAGTCGGGGACCACTTTAAGGAATTCTTCCCGATCAACCGGAACTTCACAAAAGACCAGCCGCCATTCTACAGCTTTTTCACTGAAGACCAGTTCATCGGAGGTCACGTATGTACCCATAAACGCAGCATCTTCCTCCTGTCATCCATGCCTGACGGTGTATTTGTCGTCCCTCAGCCGCAATTTTTCGCGTCCTTCAACTCGGCTGAGCAGCTGTATTACGTACTTACAACGTGGGACATGATTGGCTCCCTCAGTGTAACGGGCGTCAGGTTGAGATTCTGGCGGCAATTTGACAACGCCGTGAAGATTGGACAGTACAAGAAGGGCTCTCAGACGTACGACAAGCTCACTATAGCTATACGTGAATGGGCGAACAAGATCGTGCTGCAGCTCGCGGCGAACACCCGAAGGATTTCATACTCGTTGAATGTATTGACAAGGAAAAGGGTGGGCCGTACGGCCCCCACGGGATGATTCGTAGCCTGGCTGCCGCGCTCGGCGTGTACGATGCGTAAAACGGGATTGCTCCACCCAACTGGGGTCATCCGATCCCGAAACCGCATGGTGATGAGGATGTGTTTGCCTTCTCTGATGAGGTGATCGACTGGGATGCTGCAGACTACGACGACAGATATCGTGGTGTCGACCCGGCGCTGTCCCCCCATCGGCTAGAGTCTCAGGATCGATTCGAGGGCACGGCGCGCGCTACTGTTACGGGTACACCTGAGAGCTCACATGTCTTGACGCAGAATAACCGCAAGGAGAGGTGGTGCTCGGTTCATGTTACATGACAAATTGAAATTGGTCAAGGGGCGGTGACTATTGGACCTCCTTTTGTGTCTTGATGCGCTGGTAGATGGCTTCCTTCTGACTTTGATGATGTTTGACTATGACATTACTGGCCTTCTTCTAGCAGGAAACCATACTTAATCTTTATGAGAAGTTTTGCTTGATCATATTGAGACCGCCCGTTGTAGTAGCGCCACTGCAGTACTAGCATGGCCGCCAGTCAAGCAACGTTCGACAGACCTTGAAATGATTTAATGATCATACAACGGGACTTGTTATGCATCTCTAACGCTGAAATCGTAAAATTGGCGCAGTCTAAGAGCGTCTATCATACTCTATGTTCGAGAACAATACTGAATGAAATAAGTAACGGATCAACGATACGCGCGTACGCGAGACCATTGCCGCACCCGCTGGGGCCCTGGGGTGTTATGAGATGTCCTTTTTTACGATAGAGTCATTGCTCTTGCGCTACTCCACTAACAGCCTGCTGTCCCGAAGGACTTCTCATGTAAAACTTCATTCTGGACATTCTGCAAGGGAGCAGGTTAGCTTCATTTCATTTATTGTGTTCGTTTCGCTGGTTGTCTTATCGATCAGCAATGTCCGTGGCTAAGTTACGCGTATTATCTATATGTATGATATAATGGACTGGCCGCTGGCATTTTTTTCAGCACTACCCGGTAAACACCGATGGCATACAGATTGAACTCTTAGTATAAAATGCGGTTGTGTGGCTCCGTAAGGTAAGATACTACCGTACTAGCAAATGGCCATAATCTCTGAGTACAGAGATGCCTAAACTGTCCACATTGAATATGGACGTATAATGGTAAATTCAGTGGGCGCGAAACGGCTGGAGTAATGCGACGGTTGGTGGCATAGCATACTATACGATCATTTTATGAACTCGGAGCGCGCCAGGCCTCGCCGCTCGCCCGCACGCACCTATGATAATAACCCGGCCTGATTTTCCACGGTCTCTTGTTCTCATTGTGTGCTTCTTGTGCGTGTTTGGCTCATGGTTTCCATCATATAGTACTGAGTCTCTTCTATATTGTTTGTTGGCAACTTCAGTCCCCGCACGGGCGCTCGCCAAGACATGGCCGATGAGTGGTTTTCAGGTAATTTGAGCGATTAGAATCTCTTTCTAGCATTTGACGGCATGGTGTACGCAGTTGCATGATTAACGGACGCTACATCTTCGCTGCGGTATTATGTAACATTTGATACAGGTCGCGGCAACAGTATGGTATTGACCCGAACGACTTTGAGATGTACATATCCCGACGCAAAATGCGAAGGGTTGTCCACGGAATTTACACCCGCGCTGTGGTGAATGAGCGGAGCAAGTCTTTCTTGAGATGCCAACTATAAAGGGGTCCAGTTATCGATCCTCCGATACTTGGAATCTGCGCCGTGATTTTGAAGAAGCCGTGAAACTTCCGCATGTCCATTTTGCGATGCAATATGTAACGGAGTCCAGTTGCCCTTCTCCCGAGCATTGGCATCTGCACCGTGATTCAGAAGAAGCTGTGAAACTTCCACATGTCCATTGCGTGATGCAATATGTAACGGAGTCCAGTTATCGTCATCCTGTGCATTGGCATCTGCGCCGTTATTGAGAAGGAGCTCCGCAGCTTCCGCGTGTCCTGCTCGAGATGCAAAATGTAAAGGAGTCCGGTTAACATTCTCCCGCGCACTCGCGTCTGCGCCATTACTGAGAAGAAGCTGAACAATTTCCGCATGTCCCTCTTGCGATGCCAAATGTAACGGAGACCAGTTATCCTTCTCCCGCGCATTGGCATCTGCTCCACGATTGAGAAGGAGCCGAGAAATCTCCACATGTCCTTTATGCGATGTGAAATGTAACGGGGTCCAGTTATCCTTCTCCCGAGCATTGACATGTGCGCCGTGATCAAGAAGAACCTGAGCGATGCTTGGGCAACCTTTTTGCGACGCACGACATAGAGATATTTGGCCACTTCTTCCATTGGCACCTACACCATTACCGAGGAGCTGAACAACTTTATCGTAGCCTTTAGGTGATGTGAAAGATGATGGAGCCTGCCTCTCATTCTCCGTGGAGTTGGTAGCTGTGCCGCCATCGAGAAGTACCCGAACAACGTTCACATATCCTTTCATTGACGCCAGATGCAAAGGAGTCCGGTTGTTCTTGCAACGGGAGTTGGCATTTGCGCCGTGATTCAGAAGAAGTTGACAAACGCGTACATGTCCTTCCCGCGACGCAAAGTATAACGGAGTCCGGTTATCATTCTCCCTGGGATTGGCATCTGCACCGCAGTCGAGAAGTTCCTGAACAATGTTCAGATATCCTTTCATCGACGCTATATGCAAAGGAGTCCGGTTGTTTTCTCCGCGGGAATTGGCATCTGCGCCATGATCCAGAAGGAGACGGGCAACCTCCATATGTCCCTCTTGCGATGCGAAATATAAAGGCGTCCAGGTAGCATCCTCCCTGCAAGTAACATCTGCGCCGCCATTCAGAAGAACCTGAACGACATCCACATATCCTTCTATCGACGCCATATGTAAAGGAGTCCAGCCGTTCTGGCCACGGGCATTGACATCTGCTCCACGATTCAGAAGGAGGTGAGCAACGTCCACACGTCCGCTTTCCAATGCGATATGTAACGGAGTCCAATTATCGACCCCCCGGGAATTGATATCTGCGCCACGATCCAGAAGAAGCTGACAAACTTCAGCATATCCTCTTTGGGATGCGAAATGTAATGCAGTCCAGTTATCCTTTTCCCGGGCATTGGCATCTGCGCCGAGCTGAAGTAGGATTCGTGTAACTTCGTGATATCCTCTTCGAACAGATATTAGTAGTGGGGGGAGATTATCGGAGGGCCTTCGAGCATTTACGTCCTGTGAACGCTCGCTGATAAGGAACCGCACTACGTCACATATGCCGCGCATTGCCGCATAATGTAATGGTGTTTCTGAGGGGTGGGATGGCCTTCCCGGGCTCCACCAGTACCACCGAGCGCCTTCAACTATCCAGGCCCAGACTCTAATTGCACGGGTCGAACACGAGCTTCATCCCATCTTGCAGGCCCAGTGATGCATTGTCAAACCGTGCGTGGTCCGTCCAGTGCTGTGCTGCATACTCAGCAAGAGGAAACTTCTTGAGGGTATCGTGGGAGACGTTTTCGTCCATGTGCAGTAGAGCACCGAGACAGGCCCGTGCCACGGTCGTATGAGCAGATGCCGTAAGGACATGGTAACGGGAAACCGTGGGTATTTGCATCGCGAGGCGGCTCGACATCAAGAACTCTTTCACGGAAAAATGTGAAAATTGAACGACTTCGGAACCGAATTCCTTGACAACAGAAATCAAGCTTGAGCATGTAGAAAGTACTGCCTGTGCTGGATCTTCCGTACGTCAACCAGCTTCCAGCTTAGGAACTGGTCCTGCGTCAAAATCAAAGGCAAGAAACTCCGCCAGCTCCACCACGCGAAATGGACGAGAAGCTACCATAATGCACTGGAAAAGCCGGTGGGCGTATTCCCAATTTGCATCATTAATATCTTCCAAGGTGCGCTGGTACGTCTCATCTAGAGTCCCCGGTAATTCGTCCAGAGTACGCCGAATACGTCCCGGGAGGCAGCGCCGGAGGACATCAAGTTGACAAAAGATCCATCTGAACCTGTGCCACAATTATGAGCGAGCGTCTCAGGGATCGGATATTAATGTGTTACATTCCACATGCTTTTCGTGAAAGAGTTTCGATTACAAGTTTCCTGTCCTCTGCTCTCCACCTTTGCATCCTCGGATCTGAATTAACGACGGACTCCACGTAGTCGAGGATGTCTTGTTTTTGTCCTCTCTCCTCGTGAAGACAAATAAAAAGAGCTGCCAAACGACTAAGAACGACCTGGATGTCGCTCTCTGGGCGACTTGTAACGCAAATATGTATGTTCGGATGTGAACCGATAAGACCCTTAATGAGATTTAAGACATTATCGCGAGGGGATGGCGTGCCATGAGAGTTGGGACACTCGTCAAGAGCGTCAACGATGATGTAAATTGGGGCTTGTCCGGGGCAATTTAACATGTCCTTTAAACATTCCGTAAGTTCGTTATCACAAGGACGTTGAGAGCCGTCATCATGTGCGAAATAGAAGTCGGACAGGATATCATAATAAGAGTCGGACTGGCCACAAAGCTGGATGAGAAGAGAGGCAAGTAAGTCACGGCGATCCTTCTTTTTCTCGTGTCTGAAGTCACAATAGAAAAACGCTAGAGAGGCCAATCCCATCTTGCACATTCCACGGATGTCCTCTATGATTGTAGAGCTTGCTAATAGCATGAATTCCCACAACAAAAATATCAAAGACGTACATACCAAAGCACGGTTTTCCCTGCGCCAGCTACGAAATAACGGGTCATCAATTTAAGTATCAAAGAATCCATAATGGCAAGAGACAGACGTTTCCCATGAATCCATAAAAGTGAACCGGACGATTTCCATTTAATGAAAGTGTTGCTTTCAGTGAACCATGTAGCGATTCTCTTTTCGTGAACACCGCAAGCGACCTTATGACTTTCCCATGAATCTGGAGAGGAGAGCCATTTTCGGACATTGTGTTGCATTTGATCACCTGTGAAGTCGCCTCAGTAACCTGGACAGTGACTGTGGGAATAGCAAATATATATCTACGTTTGGCCTTGTTTGCTTCGCTCGTCGTCCTCTGTATCATCTCTGCAACACCATCAGAAATTGCGCTGGTACAGTTTCTGTGGTCAAACATACTTAGAACTTCTCGAACACTCGCAATCGATGCATTTTTGTCTAATGGTACCTTTACCTTCAGAAAAAAGCGTATCACGGGCCGAGTAGCATGTAAAACTCACCATCCATGACTGCCTTCATATTTTGGACAAGACCGTAGACTACCTCCAGGATCTGCGCTGAAGTCGCCCGAACCTCGTCCTGGGTAAGTCTGTCAAGCCTCCTGAGCGCGGACTCAACCTCATTCTCTCCTAGAAGCTTCATTCCGAATTTCTCTGTATCATGCTCAGCCATGTGATCTTTCGGGATTAATCAACTCACTCAGTCGACCTTGCTTAATCTGTTTGGTAGCCAGTGCAAGGATGGAGAGTAGTTCGATCATGATCTTCATGATAATTTCTGTCATGGCCATTGTAGGAGGGACTTTGGCATAAATATCCAAGCGTTGGACGAAACTTGCAAGGGACTCGAACAGTTCGAGAAGTGCATCGTAGCTTGCCAGAACATCTTTAACTGTCTGATACGTATTAATATCACAGAAACACACGCTGAGCCGTAGAGGACACATACGACGAGAAGGATGCTAATAGCAGCATATATGATTTTCACAGGTGGGAATGGCTATCGAACCAGCCGTCAAAAATCAGGTATACAGTACGTACAGGCGACTTGATACGTACTACTGAACCGACAGCTTGTCCAACTTGAACAGCCCCACCAAGAACAGTGAAAGCAGTATGGCATACGTGGATGACACGCTTGATCGATTTTAGCATGTTCTTGTGGCGGTCATGTCCCAGGAATTCATGGAAAGCCAGTGCTCGCTCTTCAAGGACTGCAGCGACGGATTCGACAGAGTCGCATGTCCTGAGTCTGTCGAGTTGATCTTCTATGAGTGTGAACCCCTCAGGCTCCTGTTTTTTGTACTTCTCAATGGCATCGTCGAGTAGTGACTGTAAGCGAGAAAGTCTGAGAAGAGACATCTATACCACGCGTCGACTGAGAGGCAATGTGTTCAGATGGGGGAGTTGGTTGCGGCAAAGGACATTGTGGCTACTACTACTACTAGTAGTCGTATATGGGTTCTCATGGTCACGGTCAAAGTCTCTCTTCGTTCTTCTCTGTCCTTTTCCCATCGGTCATCTGCACGGTCGGCTGACCTCGGTGAAGACGCCCATCTTGCTTACCTCATCCGCATATGTAACCCGATCTCGGTGTACCCCATTCACCTAATACTCCACCGAGCACAAAAAAAGGTGCTTGGATAAGGCAAATTTTTATACAAGTAAAGGCAACACATCACTCCTGTCACATCAAAACCCTGGTTTACTGCTCTGCACAGAAAATGGAGAGTACAGTACAGTGCACCCGTCATCCCCGAAATGGGCAGCACAACATCCCTTCCCTTTCCTCGACATCCCATACTTCCACACCACCATAGTTATATCAGTGCACACGAGGCCTGGTATAGTGAACCGTCACTACGAAGGCACTTGCAGAGTTGATGCTCACGCAGGCGTATGCTGCCCGGCCCGGGCCGAGCCAAAGCCGCCACGCACGGCTTGGCCCTGACCCGGCTTTGGCCCAAGCCCCAGCTTTTGGCAGAGAAAATACACATTTTACGCATTCATGTATGCTGCGAAGTGTTAAGGTGTGACGCGGGTGACCCGCAAGTCATTTTTTTTTTCGGATTCGAACCCGCACCCGTCCCACAGTACCCGTTCAGGTAAGGGTATGGTGTTACCCGCAAAGTTCACGTGTTCCTTATGAGATCCATGGGTCTACCGACAACCCGCAGTTTCCTTGTGGGTTTCCATCCTCATTTTACCTAGCTAGAAGCCTCTGTCACACAGTAACGAGACAATTGCTCGTCCTCTGGGTCACAGGGGCTGCAGTCGTAGATAGAGAGGATGGGGTTGGCGGGGGG
>QFDX01000777.1:0-12174 GCA_003315875.1 Lactifluus piperatus | reverse complement strand
CCACTCGCCTGTACCGGGATTGCCTGAGTTGAGCTCATGCGCAAGAAGCACGGCCGCGACACGCAGCGTACGTAGAGCATCAGCTGAGACAGGCCACGCAGGAGATAGGAGGGAAGGCAGTGGTCATCAAAGAAAACAAGAGAATACCCCCTTCCAACTCGCGTCGGACACGAGGGAGGGAAAGAGGGCCGCCATAGTTGAATGGAACAGGAGGATAACCCCTCCTGCTCTCGTTAGACACGAGGGAGGGGGAGTGTGTCATTCTTGTCAAGTAGATCCAAAGATAATCCCCTCCAACTCGTGCTGGACACGAGGGAGGGTGAAGGCCATCGTTGGTTGCCACAGGAGCACCCGATCCACCCTACGAGTAGTTGCTCGTGGCGGTGGTTGAGCTCAGTCGTCGGTCCCATTTCTGTGGCCAGTACCGTGTTGTAACCTAAAAGGTCAAGTAATTAGTTGAAACCAAGAGACTTACTTAGACCATCTGAGCTTCTGTGGCAGCGGAGAACAAGTACGAGCGAATGTGATATGGCACTCTTGTTGCCAATTGCCGTTCCATGGAGTGGAGGGATGTCCAGGGAGGGAGGGGAACAGGGAAGGCGGTTCACGGCCTCACCAGCAAACGATGCGAGAGAGGGCGGAGGGAGTGGAGGTAATGGAGCAGGGGGTTCGGAAGTGGGGCGGATGGCAGTGAGCGAACGAGCGAAAATCCCACTCACTCGCGTTTGGGGCAAGGGGAGTTGTATCCATATCCGTCCACGCATCAGCGGCGCCTTCTCCTGGACCATCTTCACTATCACTATCCGCGTCTTCCAGCTCCGCGTTCCCACCACAGTAGACAACAGACCGCCGCCACCGCCAACATCGTCATTCCCAACAGCCGCAACTGTAGCAGGACTCACTTGTGTCTTCTTGATCTTTCTGTGCGGCGGCGTGGTAGCCACAAGAGGAGCTGCTGCAGTGGAGATGAACACGTCCTTGTCCGACGAGCCGTGGTGATGATGTTACTGTGGTTGGTGTAATCGGCGCACTTCATGCAAGTGCGCACTGCGTGCCCCTCGCTTAAAAAAGCGCAATATGGGACTGATCAACGACGTGCCATGATGTGTGTTTGAGCGTTGCACGGGGAAGACAGGTGGAGTGGAGGTGAGGCAGGCGTACCTGAAGCGCATGCGTGCTGTGACGTCTGTCAGCTCTGCTCTGTGGCTCTCTTAAGTAAAAATCACGTTTTGCTGATGTGTGGCTTGACGAGCGTTTTCTTTTCTTGAGCTTGTCACGTGTTCAAATGCCGCGCCAGTGGCTTTTGGCCTTCTCTGTGTCGGGCCAAAGCCGCTGCTGGGCCATCGCACCACGGCTGGCTTGGCCCGGCTCATGGCTTTGGGCCGGGCCGGGAAAATCACAATTCAGAGGGATGACAGCGTCCACGATGTACAGTAAATTCGTTTTGTCTCTCTGCCCACGTCCATGCGTCAAACCCCGACACCACATTCTCGCGTTCCTTTCCTCTGTCTGCTCTAAGCCGCGTCATCATAACTTCCGTTGGTTGTACTGTACCCTCACCGTAACACTCAGAAGGGTCACAAACGCAAGCGCAGTATACAAGACACTCCGAGTCCGGTCGACCTGACGAAATGCAGCTGGCCCGACAGCGACTCTCCGCATCACAGAAAGAGTTGAGTGGCATCGAAGAAACTGAGACTGAAACGGAGGAGATCATGAAGCACGTAGATGCGTTTCAGGGTATTTCTTAGCAGTACCAAGGAGCTCGTGAGTTGAATCCGCAAAGCCTTTTGTGTCTCGTCTCACGTACTCGCCAGACAATCTCGTTTTCTTCGGTACAACGATCCGATCTTTCAAGCATGGAATTGGAGAGAAGGCCTCCCCGGTTCAACGACGCTGCATTGGAGGCCTGCATCGCAGCTTCGGATATAAACCTCGAAACACATAGAAGCTCTTTGCTTTCAGATCACTCGAATCCATCGTTCGGCCAGTAAGAGAGTAAATCCAACTCAGTCACACATTGAGCATGACAACATAACGATTGTATGTAGTTCGAAGCAGGTGCTCGAATAATCCTCGATGCCGTTCTCCTAACTATCGTCGGCATCTCTCCTGACGCGAAAGAAAAACTCCCTGTGGCAATATTCCCAGAGATGCGGGTCGCACCCGGCGACGGCGTGTCGGTGAAGAATGCCAAGAACAAATTTGACGTCTGGCTCGTCGGGAACGTTGGTTATGGGATTTGTATCTATCGATACGAGGGAGATCGCAGTACGTGCCATTTGGTTCTTATGTCCAAGGTCGCGTGAATGATCTTTTCCAGATAGGGTGCTTCGATCTACGTTCGACGACCTTCTTATGATGTATTCCGGAAATCTAACTATGTTAATCGAAGCGAAACGTGATAGGGCCATGTTGAGGGATAGCATGCCGAAAGCTACTAGTCAGGCTAACGCTTTGAACGAGGTAACCAGGTGAGTGTTCAATACCTTTGCCTTTGACATCACTAAGTACTGGTGCATCTAGCAATAAGACTGTTCTATTGTTTGTCTGATGAAAACGAGTGAATGTTTCTGGTGTACATTTGCGATGACCAAGGGCATCGCATCTCGTATGAAGGCCCAGTCATCACACGCTATTCACGGCGCCGTTCCATGGCATCTCTTGCAATCTCCTCCGCACAATGACGAAGAGAACCAATCGCACGTTCCATGGCCGTTCGAGCAGCGGTCCAGTCCGTGTGCGGCGCTTTCTCCTGTGATGGTTCTTCGAGCTCACCGGGCATGGCCTCCCCGACGTCCTGTTCTAAGAGCTAAGAGTAATCCCCCTTGTGCCTGAACCCATGCTTGGGTGCAGGTGACGCAATGGTCTGTGCCCTCGCCTTGTGCGGTACAGTTGGAGGAAGTGTAGTTGCCGCGGCGAGTGTGGCCATAGACGTGAGTGATTGTCCCCGCATGAGTGCAAGTGCATCACACGGTGGTGGAGAGTGGACCCGCAGGGTACACGCGGTGGGGCGGGGATGGCTCGGGAGTTGCGCCTCGGGAGGAGCTATTTGTGTTACCCAGTCGCTTGTAGCGGGGGTTGTGGTAATGGCGGTAGTGGTGAAGGAAGGAGTGAGGGAGTGAGGGGACTAGTCGATAAGGTGCAAGCAATGCTTTTGTGCTGGAGTGACCGGCGCTTTGCACCTGCACCTCCTGGCTGTCAGCGGTCCGCTTGTTTTGGGAGAGGGTAGCCAGGCAGAGGCAGCATGTCGTTCGTGCTGTGAGTCGAAGGCTGTGATTGGTAATAATAGGGTAGATTGGGCCCGACATTTCAACACTAGGCTATCGCGTGTCGCATTAGTCGCGGCTTAAACCTGATGTAAAAGCCAGGGCCAAGCCAAATAGACTGGTGACCGTCTCTCAGCGCGGCGAGTCCTAACAGAGTACTCTCGTTAGCGAGACCGGTAGATCTGAGTTTAAACTTAGCTGACAAGCCGGGCCGGAACAGCATTAGGGCCCGCATGATGCGGGAGTTTGGGATGCTGTTGAAGGGTAGAATTTGGCTCAGTCATTCGCGGCTGGGCCTCCAGCAGAGCAGGGTGGACATACTGCAGGTTCAGATGGGCAAATAATAGGCAGATCAACAGAAATCGGTGGAGGGAATTGAGGGCGATGAGGAAACATGCTCAGATTGACATCTCCACCACTATGCCGCGGCCAGTAACATTGGACACCTGAAAAAACGGGACTCCCTATGCTGAAATCGAGAAACTCCCCGGGCCGTCTCTCACGGAAAAATCACATTCTCATTGGATTCTAAATCCAGTCACTCACCGAGTTCACTTTTGTCCGGTTTCCCATGTGGCCATCAAACTTGGAGTGACTGTATCGACAATCGCTGTAACATTTGGACTGGGTACAACGTCCAATGTAGGGAGATTGTTGGACTCTTGGCAACATATGGAGATCAGAGGGATTGTCGACACGTTTTCCCTAAGTAGCCATGCCATTTTTGAATACATAAAACTGACAACCA
This sequence comes from Lactifluus piperatus, assembly GCA_003315875.1. Taxonomy (NCBI): domain Eukaryota; kingdom Fungi; phylum Basidiomycota; class Agaricomycetes; order Russulales; family Russulaceae; genus Lactifluus; species Lactifluus piperatus. Next base: position 8,157 of record QFDX01000777.1, on the reverse strand, counting down.
GCAGGAAAACAGAACTTGAAGGAGAGGGCGTGAATCAAAACTTGAAGTCACACCAGCTCAGACATAAATAATTTCAGTCCATTCCGACAATCAGGCCTACCAGAATCTGAAGCTTGCCTCGAGGGTAAACACGTACATGTTATATCTAAAACTAAACAATTAAGCGTAAGCTATGGACCATCCGAACCACAATATGTGTCTAATATACATTTGCAGCGGGATGTGTAAGAATGCAGTGTTGCGGTATGACCTACACAAAGATGTTACTTGTCATATTGGAACATCAAATTCAACGTAGACTCACCCACTCGCAGCAAATATGAAGAACGTTGCACCGGGATGTGATACACCAACTGAAAAGTATCAGCACTATAATATAATGTCCGCCCCCTGTGCTTTGTCCAACGGGGTCGGGGCTTTGTTGTTCTTCACATGATTATCCACACGACACTGGAGAAGCTGTTCAAGCTCAGAATGTCCTTCTTGTGATGCCAGGTCCAATGGAGTTTGATCATTGTCATCCTTTGCTTGCAAATCTGCGCCGGCTTCAAGAAGGACGCAAGCAACTTCGCAATGTCCCGCTTTCGACGCACGATGTAGTGGGGTCTGATTGCCTTTATTACGGGCATTCAGATCTGAGCCATAATCAAGAAGGACCCAAACAACCTTGAGGTGTCCATTTCGCGACGCGAGATGCAATGGGGTATTGTTATTGATGTCCACGGAATTTACACCCGCGCAGTGGTGAAAGAGCTGAGCAACATCCACATGTCCTTCTTGCGGTGCCAACTGTAAAGGAGTCCGGTTATCGATGTCCAGGAACTTGGCATCTGCGTCGTGATTAAGAAGAACTTGTGAAACTTCGACATGTCCTTTTTGTGATGTGATATGTAATGGAGTCCAGTTGTCATTCGCTTGGGCACCGGCATCTGCACCGTGATTGAGAAGAAGTTGTAAAACTTCCACGTGTCCATTTTGCGACGCGATATGTAACGGGGTCCAATTGTTCTTCTGCAGGGCATTGGGATCTGCTCCGTGATCCAGGAGGAGCTGTGATACTTCCACAAGTCCATTTTGCGATGCAATATATAATGGAGTAAGGTTATCCTTCTGCAGGGCATTGGGATCTGCTCCATGATCCAGGAGGAGCCGTGATACTTCCACATGTCCTTTTCGCGATGCAATATGTAACGGGGTCCAGTTATCCTTCTGCAGGGCATTGGGATCTGCTCCGTGATCCAGGAGGAGCCGTGATACTCCCACATGTCCTTTTCGCGATGCAATATGTAATGGGGTCCAGTTATCCTTCTGCAGGGCATTGGGATCTGCTCCGTGATCCAGGAGGAGCTGTGATACTTCCACAAGTCCATTTTGTGATGTGATATATAATGGGGTCATGTTATCCTTCTGCAGGGCATTGGGATTTGCTCCGTGATCCAGGAGGAGCTGTGATACTTCCACATGTCCTTTTCGCGATGCAATATGCAATGGGGTCCAGTTATCATTCTGCAGGGCATTGGGATCTGCTCCGCGACGCAGAAGAAGCTGAAAAACGTCCACATGTCCTTCTTGCAATGCAATATGTAACGGGGTCCGATTATTCTTCTCCCGGGCATTCACATCGGCGCCGTGATTTAAAAGAAGCTCACAAACTTCTACATGTCCTCCATGCGATGCAACATGTAATGCAGTCAAGTTATCTTCCTCCCGGGCGTTGGCATCTGCACCAAGCTGAAGTAGAATCCATGCAACTTCATGGTATCCTCTTCGAGAGGCCAATAATAGTGCAGTGAATCCATCCGAGGGCCTGCGAGCATTCACGTCCTGCGAGCATTTGACGACCAGGAACTCCACCATGTCACATATCCCGTGTCGTGCCGCATAGTGTAATGGTGTTCCAGAGGGCTGTGACAGGTCTCTTGGATCCAACAAGCCCCGAAGAGCAGCCTCAGCAATCCGGGACCAGACTGTAAAGTGCGGCTTGCGTGGGTCGAACAAAAGCTTCATCTCATCTTGCAGGCCCAGCGATACATTGTCGAACCGTGCGTGGTCCGCCCAATGCTCTGCTGCATATCCAACGAGACGAAAGTCCTTGAGGCTAGGTCCGGTGAATTCCCCCAGGTCTAGCAGAGTCCTGAGACAAACTCGCGCGACCATGGTATGAGCAGGTGTCATAAGGACGTGGTAACGGGAAACCGTGGGTATTTGCATCGCGAGGCGGCTCGACATTAGGAACTCTTTCACGGAAAAATGTGAAAATTGAATCAATTTGGAACGGCGTGTTTTGACGATGGAAATCAAACTTGAGCATGTAGAAAGCACTGCCTGGACTGGGTCTTCCATACGCCAACCCCCCTGTAGCTTGGGCATTGGTCCTGCGTTGAAATCAAACGCAAGAAACTCCGCTAGCTCCTCCACGCGGAACGGACGAGAAGCTACCATAACACACTGGAAAAGCCGGTGAGCGTCTTCCCAATTTTGGTCATTGATATCTTCCAAGGTGCGTTGGTACGTCTCATCTAGAGTGGCCGGTAATTCGTCCAGAGCACGCCGAATACGTCCTGGTTTGCAGCGCCGGAGGACATCAAACTGACAAAAGACCCATCTATACCTGCGCAGCAAATAATGAGCGAGCATGTCGAGGCACCACAAGTTTGAAGCCTTACATTCCAGATGCCTTTCGCCCGAGTGTTTTGATGACAAGTTCCCTCTCCTCCGGTCTCCATTCTTGCATCACCGGGTCCGAGTTAACGACAGACTCGATGTATTCGAGGAGGTCTTGCTCTTGTCCTCCCTCCTCATGAAGCGAAATAGAACAGGTTGTCAAACGATTGAGCACAGTTTGAATGTCGCTCTCAAGGCGACTTGTAACACAGATGTGTATGTTCGGATTATGTGAATCGACAAGGTCCTTTATGAGATTTAAGACATTGTCACGGGGAGATGGTGTTCCATAGGAGTTGGGACACTCGTCAAGAGCATCAACAATGATGTAAATTGGGGCTTGTCCGGGGCAATTCAACATATCCTTTAGACATTCCGTAAGTTCCTTTTCATCGGGATGTTGGGAGCCGTCATCATGTGTCGAATAGAAATTGGACAGAACATCGTAAAAAGAGTCGGACTGGCCGCAAAGCTGGACGAGAAGTGATGACAGTAAGTCCCGGCGGTCCTTCTTTTTCTCGTGTCTGAAGTCACAATAGAAAAACGCGAGAGAGGCCAATCCTAGCTTGCACATCCCGCGGATGTCCTCGATGATTGTAGAACTTGCAAATAACATGAGTTCTCACAACAGAAAATATCAAGATGCACGTACCAAAACACGGTTTTCCCTGCACCAGCTGTGATATAAAGATAATCAATATATGTGCTAAAATATGCGTAACGGTGGGAAACACACGATTTCCTTGAACCCACAAAAGTGAATCGGAAGATTTCCAATCAACGAAAGCCTCGCCTTGAGTGAACCATGTAGCGGTCCTCTTCTTGTGAACTCCGCACGCAATTTTGTGATTTACCCATGGATCTGGAGGGGAGAGCCATTTTCGAATCTTGTGTTGCATCTGATCACCTGAGGTCGCAGTTCAGTGCTCTAGCTAGGGACAGCAGGATCAACAAATAACTTACGTTTGGTCTTGTTCATCTCGCTCGTCCTACTTTGTATCTTCTCTGCAACACTATCAGAAATTGGGTTGGTACATTTCCTCGTGAAATATACCTAGAACCTCCTGGACATTCGCAACCGACGCACTTCCGTCTAAGAGTATTTTCAGAACCAAGCGTGTCACGAACCGAGTAGCTTGTAAAACTCACCACCCATGACCACATTCATACCCTGGACAAGACCGTAGACTACCTCGAGTATCTGCGCTGAAGTCGCCCGAGCTTCGTCCTGTGTAAGTCTGTCTAGCCTCTTGAGCGCGCCCTCGACCTCATTCTCTCCTAAAAGCTTCATCCCAAACTTCTCTGCATCATGATTAGCCATGTGAGTTATCTACGATGATCGACTCACTGAGTCGTCCCTGCTTGATCTGTTTGGTAGCTAAAGCGACGGTGGACAACAATTCGATGATGATCTTCCCCACAATCTCGGTCATGGTCGTTGTAGGAGGGATTTTGGCATAAATATCCAGGCGTTGAACGAAATTTCCAAGAGATTCGAAGAGTTCGAGAAGTGCATCATAGCTTGCCAGGACGTCCTTGACAGTCTGAGGCACTTTAATATCACAGGAACACACACTGAGCCGCGAGGAGTACACATACGGCGAGTAGGATGCCCATAGCAGCAAATACTATGTTGACAGGGGGGAATGCCTATCAAATCGCCGTCAAAAATCAGGAATACAGAACAGATTGGTAAGACCAGACGTACTACTGAACCGATACTTTGTCCAGCTCCACTGAGAGCGATGAAAGCAGTGTGTGAGACGTGAATCACACGCTTGATCGATTTAAGCAACTTCTTGTGGCGGTCATGTCCCAGGAATTCACGGAAGGCCTGTGCTCGCTCTTCAAGGACTTTAGCGACGGATTCGACGGAATCGCATGTCCTGAGTTTGTCGAGCTGATCTTCTATGAGGGCGGATCCCTCCTGTGTTTTATACTTCTCAATGGCATCATCGAGAAGTGACTGTAAATGAGGGGGTACAGAATGCACGTTCATTAGGTGTGTCGAGGGAATATGCCTGACGAAGCGGAACTGGTCGGGGTTGAGTATATGGATATTTGGATCGTTCCTCGGGTTCAATGCCATGCGGCACCTGGCGCAAACGTCTTTCCTATAACAGTACACAGTTGGGCGCCCGGCCTACCGATGGCATATATATCGAAGTCAACTTGAAATGCAGCTATGTAGCTCCGTAAGGTAAGGTACTCGCAGATAGGCATAATATCTGAGTACAGATATGCCTAAACTGTCCATATATTGAAGAATTTGGACGTATGTGGTAACTTGCCAAGTGAGATGGCTGGAGTAAAGCGATGGCGGTTGGCGGCATAGCATATTGTATGGTTAACTTTTGAACTCAGAGAGCGCCAGGTCTCGCCGCTCGCCGCTCGCCCGTACGCACCTACAATAATAACCAGGCCTGATTTGCCACGGTCTCCTTGTGCGCTTCTTGTGCGTGCTTGGCTCGTGGTTTCCATCATGCTAAATCTCTTCTTTGTTGTTTGTTGGCAACTTCAGTCCCCGCACGAGCGCTCGCCAAGACATCACCGGATCACCTGTGAGTGATTTTCAGGTAATTTGAATGATTAGCATCTCTTTTCTAGCATTTGACGGCGTGGTGTGCAAAGTTCCATGATTAACGGACACTACATCTTCACTGAGGTATTATGTAACGTTTGATACAGGGTTGCGGCAACGCCCGAAGGAGACAACTTTTATTCAGTGGTTATTTCGTACACGCGCTCGCTCCTCCACGTTTACATTTATTAAAGCAAGGTATTTTCGGAGGATCGGGGTTTTAGGGACGATACACCCTGACCATGTTTGGCTGCACCACCCGAACTCAGGGTACCGTGCCCATGAGCGTTCTATGATGGTGTTTATCCCCTCAAGAAGGATGAACAATGCCATCGATTCCTTGTGTGGTCACATCATGTGGGGGTCTTACTGCAGTGGTAGGATGATGCTCTTGTGGGACATCCATTGCATAAGATAAGTACTGACATGTACTGACATGTGGTCGTATCTCATGACTTTGACAAAAGCAAGGAAGAGAGAAATCGTAATGTGAAATGCTCAGCTGCGCCCAATCACCTGACTTTATCCTTTTTCAACCTCTCCGTTCCGAAAACGACGGAGTTAATGTGATCTGATGAACATTTGGATCGGGAGGAGATGGTGAGATGTGCTGTGGCAATTTCGAACGCGTGACATCATGGATTACCAAATCACGCGCGTCTGTTGACTGTTGATTGATCATAGGCTTAGGACACGTGAACTAGAAACCACTTGCTTCCGGTTTGACCCGACCCTCACTGGTTCTCTCAATCATTGCAACCGTTCCAGCCCATGTCTACTAGTACCTTTCCTCTAAAGTACCGCAGAAAGTCTTCTCCACCACCTTCCCCACAATTCCTCTCTCCAATAACACCTATCTCACCTTCCTTCCGCACGGATTTCATCTCTCCGCCTCCGAAATGGCTTGATAGCGATGATGACTTGGAGCACGAACCCGCTCTCACTAGTGATGATGCTCTCACGGTTTTCTCATCAAGTTGCTCTCGTGCGCCCTCTCTAGCACCACTAGACACAGAAGATGCTCATGTAGATATCCTCACCTCTCCCGTGCAAGAAGTGTTCATCCGCACTTCCGCACCCCCTCGGCCCCCCCTTTCAAGATACAACAAGCCATACCCATCAAAGACAAAGTCATCTACAACGCGAGAAGATGTTGCTGCTGCGCTGCTTGCCTTGCATGCGCAACCACGGCTTGGCCCCACGCGACCAGCGCTCGTCCAACTCCATCGCAGATCGAGAGGGTAGAGCCACCCCCACCCGTTCGTCGCTCACGCGTTGTCTCACCCTCTCTACGAAATCTTGTTTTGCCACGAACGCCATCGCCGCGTCCGCGGCCCCGGTTTGAAATGACTCGTTCCGTTATCGATAGCGAGATTGACCACGGGACCCCATGTTCGGGAGAGAGAACCTCACCTCGGCATGCCACCCCGGCTTCTTCCCCACTACCTCCGTCTTCTCCATTCGCAGAGGAAGATGAGCATGAGAGCTCAGCACTATCGCGGTTCCATTCTGTGCATTGTCCTAAAACAAAACCAGGACCTCTCCAGGTACTCACAGAAAATTTCTCCCCTCGGCGTTCTAATTTATGGTATTTTGTTGACATCTCACACTGCGCCCACCTCACATTTGCAGTTTCCGCTGTTCACTCAGGTGGATATCACCCCGGGCGATTCCGAGCCTGACCAAGGCGCACTGGCACAGTCACGCGATAAAGAACTGGAGGACGACTGTGATCGTGATCGTGCGGGGTTGTGTGAAGCGATTGAGGTAAGATCGCTTCCTGATCAATGTTAAACTATTCAACAAAGCTGTCTGATCTCCCTATCCGGAGTGCTTTCCCTCTGAATGGTGGTGCAGAGTATAATTGACGCATGGGCGACCATCTGCAGTCATTCTGGAATGAAAAAGGAAGGATCCATGACTGAGACAACAATCACAGATGTCAAGTTAGGACGCTCTGGTTACGGATCTGCCCCTCTCACCGTTTCTGTTTACAACTTTGACCCATCGCTCGGTTGCGACGACGCGACATTCCAGCCATGCTCTCCGCGCGCTCTGTCCAGCTTGAAAGTAGTCGGCGACCACTTTAAGGAATACTTCCCGATCAGCCGGAACTTCACAAAAGATCAGCTGCCATTCTACGGCTTTTTCACTGAAGATCAGTTCATCGGAGGTCACGTATGTCCCCATAACGCAGCATCTTTCTCCTGTCATCCATGCCTGACGGTGTATTTAGCGTCCCTCAGCCGCAATTTTTCGCGTCCTTCAACTCGGCTGAGCAGCTCTATTACGTGCTTACAACGTGGGACATGGTTGGCTCCCTCAGTATAACTGGCGTCAGCTTGAAATTCTGGCGGCAATCTGACAGCGCCGTGAAGATTGAGCAGTACAAGAAGGACCCCAAGACGTACGACAAGCTCACTATAGCAGTACGTGAATGGGCGAACAAGATCGTGCTGCAACTCGCGGGGAACACGCCGAAGGATTACGTGCTCGTTGAATGTACTGACAAGGAAAAGGTGGGCCGTACAGCCCCGCGGGATGATTCGTAGCCTGGCTGCCGCGCTCGGCGTGTACGATGCGTACAACGGGATTGCTCCACCTAACTGGGGTCATCCGATCCCGAAACCGCATGGTGATGAGGACGTGTTTGCCTTCTCGGATGAGGTGATCGACTGGGAAACTGTAGACTACGACGACGGATATCGTGGTGTCGACCCGGCGCTGTACACCCATCGGCTAGAGCCTCGCGATCGATTCGAGGGCACGGAGCGCTACTGTTATGGGTACACCTGAGAGCTCACATGTCTTGACGCAGAATAACCGCAAGGAGAGGTGCTACTCGGTTCACGTTACATGACAAATTGAAATTGGTCAAGGGGCGGGGACTATTGGACCTCCTTTTGTGTCTT
>QFDX01000776.1:0-12251 GCA_003315875.1 Lactifluus piperatus | reverse complement strand
TATGGCATCTACATTTTTAATCAAGTATCTATGGCCATCTATGGCAAAAACAGCAGTTTGCTGATGTACCAGGGCACGCGCGCGTGCTTTCAAGTGGCTATATTGCCACTTGTTACACCCCACCTCTTGCCAACGTTATCTTTATTTACATAGTAAATGTATTAGACAGTGATACTAATCAACAGAGCGTCCACATTCCAGTTATGCATGTGCCACATCCAACCGAAAGAATGGTCCGCCACATCTGCTGCATCCATCGCGTCGAAGGTGTCCACCATGTCGAAGTCATTGCAGTGCAAACTGAGGCAGAGGAGGTGATGCGGGAGGCAACAAGGTGCGAGCGTTGGACAGGACAACGCAAGACACCTTGGGGCGTCCGCCATGTCCCACTGCGTTTGCCGAGTCCGCCGCGTCGAAGGCTCGATGGGCACGTTGCAGTGCATGTTCGAAATTTGATAATGGGTGGATGGGGTGAGGCGCAGGAAGCGGGAGTGGAGGAGGCGATGTGGCGATAGGATGTGTGGGTTGGACAAGACGAGACGAGACGAGATGAGACTGGTTGAGCAGCGCAAGTAGCGGGTGATAATTGATTTGATACAGTGAACTCAGAGGCGGTGTAGGTCAAGGTGGACAGAACTGGGAAGGGGGAGATGTGAACGCTAAGTCAAGCGAGGGCAGGGAGGGTGGTTTGAGAGGCAATGGGTACGAACAGGCTCACCTTATGATAACACAATGTTGTCCCAGTCTTCATCAAGTGCCTCTTCGTCTCCTACTACCTCTGGAAGGGACACAATCGCCTTGATGTCCTTGTCCTTTACATACCCCAGCAGACTCCATGCTCCAACACACATGAGGGCACGCGTCGACTGCACTGACAGACGGCTGCGCAGGTGTGATAAGAGAATGCGACCCCTGCTGAATACGCGTTCAACGTTGACAGATGTAGCTAGAAAAAGAAACAAAGATTAAGTAAAATAGTACACCAAAGAGGTAGCCGTGCACCTACGGGGGATCGAGAGATAGTCCCTTGCCATTCTCGAGAGATGTGGGTAGACACGCCGCCTCTCAAACCACCATCCAAGGACATCTTGGACATGTTCAGGATCGGTGCTAAGGTACCGGTCAAGCTCGTCACGAAGATCGGAAGCCTTTGGTGCAGAGAGGGCAGGGAGGTCGTCGAAGATGTTCTCGGGAGGTGATGTCTGAGTAACCTAAACCGGCATCTAAGTTAGTCTAAACTGAACAAAGATCAGTTATCTACACACCTCCTGTGTTGTGGGACTGCCATCATCACACTTGTATGACAGCTCAAACACGTCGCGTACCATACCATGAGCCGTAGTGATCCACTCGTCTGACCAGCCCGCATTTGTGAAGTACCAGAGCTTGTGTCGAGGATGGAGGACTGATAAGATTACAATGTCAATGTCACTTAGAAACAATAAGAAGAGGATGACTTACTCATCGCGATCCTGTAAACCTCGGAAAGATCGGTCTTGCTATAGTAACGGTTGAGGGTCTTTTTGCCCATAGCAAGGGCAGCCTTGATGGATAATGGCGTATGGGCATCCAGGGCATTCATCGTAAGTACATCATCAATGTGATCCATGGCAGGTATCACAGTAGCGATGTTTGGGGCACCGTCACGCAAGAAAAATAGGGTGGCATCTTTGAAGATCTGAGGAGATAAGCTGGAATGTTTGTGAGCGAGAAGAGTAATATGCACCTTCAGCACCTGGCATAGTTGACGAGCGAGCTCCCACTCTTCCTCATCCATCTCGTATTTCCTCAGCTTCAGATCCCGGTCGCTGGTAATGTCTTCAAGTGCCATCTGGTAATTGAGCGCAAATCGGAGCATGTCGTAAGTTGAGTTCCACCGAGTAGAGACATCATGAGGCATCATCCGTGGCTTCAGCCCGAGTTCATTGAGGGTGGCATACCACTTTGGTAAGATAATGGTCGATGAGTTCTTGATTGCATAGGCTGTCTTGCGGAGCTAATGGGAAATTTCAGGTGAGGCGGGCGAATCCGGGTACCTGCATTGCCATCCGAGTTCTCACCTTCACTAAGACTCAACGTGCAGGCTGTACTTCTTCATCTAGGGCTTGCCTCTCTGCTTGTGACAAGACCTCCCGCTCATCCTTCAAGCCTTCAATGTTGTCATCCTCTTCCTCTTCCCCATTCTCATCTTGGCACAACACCTCCTCACACTCCGAGTTGAGATTTCCAGCCAATGCAAGTAGCTCCCTTGTCAATGCGTCCATGCTCTTGTCACTCTTTTGCTTGGGTATCTCATACTGCTGTAGTACACTCTTGGCAACAAGGTTGATGACATGAGCAAAACATCGGGTCCTATTTGCTTCACCAGGGAATGCTGCCACAAGTACTTCAAGTTCCTCAACCATTGTGTCATTATTTGACGCATTATCGCAAGTGATGCTTAGGATCTAGTGAAAGGTGAGCACGAACTTAATTTTTCAAAGTGATCCGTCACTTACTTTGTCACCGATCCCAAAGTCATCCAGAACTTTTGCGAACGCCGCTGCCAGGTTTAGCCCAGAATGGCTCTTGGCCAGTTCAACGAGGTCGAGCAGCATTGCTACTGGGACACCGTTGTTCTCAAAGTGGACAGTAATGGCGACATAGGCTTTGTGATTAGGGGATGTCCACACGTCCGTTGCAAAGTTGAGAGCGCCGTCGTGTTCCTGGTAAGTCCATCAAACTCGTTTCCACCAGGACTTGGTTTTTCTCACTTACCTGTAGCATTTTAGCAACCCTCTCCCTGCACCACACGAAGACCTGTTTGACATCGCGGGAGACCGTTTCGGGAGATGGTATGTAGTAATCCGGTCGGCCTGTCTTCATCAATGACCGGAAGCCACGATCTTTGACAACCTGGAATGGGCGCATGCTTTCGGATACCCACCGGACGATCTCGGCACTGTTGGGACCAGTGAGCCAGTGAGCAAGTAGTTACTGGCAGGTGTTTGGTTTTGACATTACACACCGCGTTTCGGTCCTGGTGTGCTGCCGATGTGAGTATCTCACTGTTTCCCTACCCATTCGCTCAAACGCAACAGTTATTGATCCATCTTTTAGGTTTGATCTGGCAAGAACATCGCGCGCGGCATATACATCTTTGGCAGTACCAGCTGCTTCGACCGTCTCTCCTCCCCAACAAATCCTTGCATGGCGTTTCAAGTTACTGGTCGATGTCGCATCGGACGTGCCTAAGCAGCGGCGAACAAAGTGGCCGTGTTTTCCCTTTCCCTTGCAGTTCCTTGCGCCACACTCAAACACATGAACGCGCCGGTCACCAACATGCTCAATGGTGGGAATGGGCTTGAAAAAAGCATATATAGGTGCGGTCCAGTTCTTCATGAGCTGGTCTATGGAATTGATACTAAGAAGGGCCCCATTTTAGACATTATTCTCAGACGTACCAAGTTCTACCCCCGCAGCCCCTTCCTCATCATCATCGTCAACACTGATCAGTTCTGGTGGGTCACCTTTTCCACCATTCTCACTCTGGCTACTATCCTCTTCAGGCTCTTCACCAACTTCGTCTGACAGGTGTTCAGTTGGGCTTGGTGTGCGTTTCTGTATGGCATGCTAGACATTTGAGTTAGGTCTCGCCGCTTTTCTTACAGAATTACACTAACCTTTGTTCTTTTAGATGTTTGCAACATCGGATCACCATTTTCAATTATACACGTCGATGGTTTTCGTTTGCGTGGACCTAGCAGGGCCTCAGACATTGTGCAGGGGTAACAGGGTTGGTAGGTAAGTTTATTTATGTGTTGATGTGCCACATACTAATGCGATGTGTCTAGCTCGAAATTCGTACCAGGAAATCTTCAGGGAATGCACACGGCTCAGCAAGGATGGCACTTGGTTATGTATGTAGCAAGTAAATAGGTATGAAATAGTAGTAAGGGGACGTACTGTAACTGTAAGCAACTAATGAAAGACTGAGTTGAACAACATGTGCTACAATATGAAGTAAAATAACATTTGGAGGAGGTAGGTACTGCCAGTGCCAAAAAAAGGCCGAGCGCTTGGCCCAGGATTAGTAGTTAAGCATATCCACTAGTCGATGCTAGCAGTCAATGCTAGCGGCTAGCATTTCAAGTTCCGGCAGGGGCAGCATACCCATACTTAGAATCATTTGATCTAGGGATATCTCGATCTGTCACATGTCACATTTTGGGTCACAGCCTTACCCCTCGTATACCCCCCTACCCCTGCATAGGGGTAGGGGTATGAGGAGGGTAGGACACCATGTACCCTTACCCCTACCCCCTGCTTACCCCTTGCCAATACCCCAGGGTACGCTGTACCCCCCGCCATTCACTAAATATGGGTGTAGGAGGTCCATATCCCGGCATGGTCTGATCCTATAGAAGCTGAGAAGTCTATTATTGGGTCCTGGAAGCAATCATCTAAGATTGCTGCCGCGTTGGTCCAAACTAAGTCAATTGTGGTGTCTTGCTGATTACCTTCGCCTCTGCGCGTTGGGACTCTTGGAGGTGAGGCAAGGGCGAGGTTTTGTTCCGTTGCCCAGTCCTCTAGTCTGTCCGCCCACGCGGAAGGGGGTATACCTGGTGGGGACCACGAGTGCGAGTGGGTATTGAAGTCCCCACCTATGATCGTCGGGGTCCGAGGGTCTGTGTCGATGCCAAGAATGTTCTCTAGGGAGGCGTGATGGTCCTTGTCGTGGTAGACGTTTATCGCTCTGAATGAGCTCGAGCCGAGATGGATGTCCAATGTTAGAATGTGGTGTGCCGGTGATAAGTCGACGTGGTTGGTGATGTTGAAATGGGTTGAGGCGATACGGCGGTAGGCCATCACCTTGCACCTCTCCCCGGCTAGTGTTACAGGGTATATACAGTCCCATTTCGGATTGGCCACGCCGCCCAGAATGTCTATCCCTTCAGGGGCGACATCTGAGCGGTTCGTGCCAATCCTATCATACCATGGTTCTTGGACCATGATGATATCGGCTTTGGTGTTAATATTTAACAATGAATGAGAAGCCGCATTACGACGGCGCATATTTACAAATAAAATATTAATACAAGCCATTAGGGACGGGGGGGGTCATTGGCGGCTGGGTTAGAGGCGTTGTGTGCCGGGACCTTATAGGCCTCGCGAGCTTGGCATGCTGGGTCTCGTGCTGAGTGGCCTATCGTGCCGCAGATGATGCATTGTAGAGGGCAGTCGCAAGCGTCCAGGGACTTGTGGTTTTTCGCTCCCTTGCACTTCTGCGGATGTTCACTTACTCTGTGGTTGTTCCCACATAGGTGGCAACAGAGGGCGTCCTTCGGCAGAGGGCAGCGGGTTCCTTGGTGGCCTAGTTTGTGGCATCGTGCGCACTGAAGGACTGGCAGCCTAGCTTGCCACCTTTTGAGCGTGATTGCTTTCCCGTACATTGCTAGATGGGACCGCGACAAGGCCTGTGTGGTTGAGCCGTCCAGGTCCAGAAAGGCGAAAGAGAAGCTGGAGAAAGCGCCGGTTGAGGGTTGGGGCGGGCACAGCCAGCGGGGTTTTAGGATGAAGTGAAGGTTAGTGCAAACCGGGTTGAGCCTGACCTCGTCTAAAAGCTGTTGTTCCGTGAAGAATTCACCGGTCTCCGGGTCTCTCGTAGGGACACCATTGAATGTGACCTTGGAGAGCCCAGAGGAGGGGACCAGTAGGCCCTCCGGAAAGGGTTGGGTTAGTATTTGTACTTCCTTTTGCACCACCGAGAGGGGGATTGCGCCGGCGAAGGTGAGTACGAAGTTGGTGGTAGTGGACCACCTCCCCGACAGGAGGACCAGCGGAGATTTCGCCGACTTCAGGCTTGCCCGGAGTTGTTGGGTGATGGCTAGGGGGTCACGTCTGTTCTCTTTATCGTTAAAGGACTTACCCTGGTGGAGGATGGTGATCTCTGTGTACGTGGGGGTCTGGGATGGGTCCTTTGCGTTGTTGTTGTTGGATCCGAGGCCTGGCTTCGTTGGATGGGCTTTGTCCTTACCTTTATTCGACCTTTTCCGGTTGGATGGTGCCGGAGTCCAATCGTCTTCTTGCGGAGTTGTGGTGGGGCGAGCAGGTGCTGGTCCGAGGGTCGTAGTGGGTTTGGGTGTCGTTCCTTTCGTAGTGGGTTTCACAGGGGGGTTCTGCTGAGCCTGAATTGCTTGGGTAGACAGGTTAGAGAGACGCTTTTCTAGTTTGTCGAAGCGGGCCGCCAGTTGGTTGAGGAGGGGGAGAATGTCGATATTCGGTGTTGGAGTTGGGGTGCCTTCCGTTTGGGGGACAGGGAGAGGGTCATTGTGTTCGGTTTCCGTTCCGGCGTGGCTTCCTTCCAGGGGAGTTGTGTTGGTTGGCTCACTTACCTCCACAGTAAAGTTGGCACGTCTCTCCTTCCTGTAGGTGGCTAGATCGTGTCTCAGCTGAGCATCCGCGTCATGTTTTAGTTCCTTCAAGCGTTTGTCGTAGTAGTCCCCAGTGTCGGCCTTGGCCCGGGCCTCCTGTGCCTTTCGTTCCTTAATTGTCGTGGCCTCGTAGAAGTCTTCTGCCTCCTTTTTTATTTGGAAGTGGAGCGCGTTCCGTTGGCGAGTGCCTTCGTCTAAGCGCCAGATGTCCGTTTCTCTGATTAGTTCATTTTGGAAGTGGGCCATTATCTTGTCTAGTACTGCCATCCGAGAGCGGTCCGAGGCCATGAGGATGGAAGTATAGTCTTCTTCCGAGAGTCGTTCCTGGGCGTAGGCAGGGTCCGTCCTGTGTAAGCAGTGTGTGCACAGAAGAGCTGAAGAGTCCGTCGGCATAGCAAAGACTTTAGTTAGATGGTCTAGGTTGTTTTGTATCTGTGTGATGACGTGTCTGTCGTCCGTGTTGAAAAACGTGTTTGCTTCGTGGGGTTTCGACGTGGTGGTCCGCTCTTCCCTCGTGGCTAAAATGCCACTAAGAGCTCTCGTCGTGAGGTCCGCCACTGTCTTTATCCAGGCGGACGGGGTCAGGGTTGCGTTGGGGCCGTAGCCTGCGTCTAACGCTTTTGTGACGCTGGCGTAACAATCTGCGAACTGGTCAGTGTTTAGCTTGGCCTTCTTTTCGTCCAGGTCTCCATATTGAAAGAAGCGGCGGCGTCGGGGGAGTGTCGGGAGTGGCGCAGTTCTGAAGGCTTCGAGGACTCCTTCTATGTCCAGTTTTGGCCTAGATTTCGAAGTCGGGGCCATATGTTGGCGCACGGTGCTCGTTCAAATAATAGAATAAAAAGGCAGGTCGTGAGATATGCAGGCGTTATCTGTCTAGGTAGAGGGGTTTTACAGGTTGTGTACTTTCTACTTTACTCTAGTTACCCCAGCCAGTTGACGCTTTACGTTGAGTCGCGTGGTGGTGGTTACCGAGAAAGGAAGGTGTCAAGTAATATCTTCCTCATGACAAGATTTTCCAATTCACATGCCATATACAGAGAAGTCATCTCTTCATTGCTGAAGGTAGTTGTATCTTCGACACCACCGAGCGACGAATCCACGACGTCGGGAAGACAATCTTCTGATATTGTGTCCATTTCATGGCCCGTCAACAGGGCTAGGAACCGCGCGACCTCTGCCATCCCGTTCGCTAATGCCAGATCTAAGGCGGTCATATCGCCGCCGTTCCGTGCCTTGACATCCGCTCCGGAATCGATTAGAAATTTAACCGTTTCAATGTGCCCTGTTCGTGCTGCAGCGTGGAGTGGTGTACAACCCTCGCTGTCCCTCGAGTTCGTGTTTGAACCCCATTTGACCAACGAACGGGCCGTTTCGAGGTGGCCATATGCCGACGCCAGGTGCAACGCTGTTTCTCCGCATTCGTTCCATTTGTCAATTTCCCCTCTGACTTGCATTAGCAGCTCTGCGATGCTGATATGTCCATTGGCCGACGCGATGTGCAGTGAAGTCCACGAACCCACTCCCTGTGCAACATTTGCGCCATTATCGAGCAATAGACGCACGACATCGAGTTGTCCATATTTCGATGCAAAGTGCAATGCCGTCCAGCCATCTTCATTCATGGAATTCACATCCGCGCCGGACTCGATTAGAAAATGTGCCACTGCCAGCAGCCCGTTGTGACAGGCTATAGCTAATGGGGTATCGCCATCCATTGTCCGCACGTCGACCTGTGTGCCATGCTTCAGTAATAAACGGACAACATCGAGATGCCCCTTCCAGGATGCTGTGTGGCACGGGGTCCAGCCATGATTGTTGCAGGTGTTCACATCGGCACCACACTCAATCAAGAAGCGTACAATTTCAAGCTCCCCTCGAAGACATGCCGGATGTAATGCAGTTTCTCCGAATTTGTCCTTCACGTCAACAGCTGCATGGTGTTGGTGTAGCAACTGTACGATGTCGAGATTGCCTGCGAAGCACGCGAGATGTAATGTGCTCGGGAGCTTGTTGACCTGCAAATTTGGATCTGCACCGTGGTCCAGTAGCAACTTTATGGTATCGAGGTGTGGGCGTAGCAATGCAAGGTGCAATGAAGTCAGACCTCCGTTATCACGGGCGTCCACGGCCGCACCACTTCGGAGTAGCACCTGAACGACCGCTTGATGCCCAACTAAAGATGCCAAATGTAACGGTGTTTGCAATTCATCGGCACAGGAGTTCACAGCTGCCCCACTCTGCAACAACAGCTGAACGATTTCCAGATGTCCGGATACCGATGCCACATGTAACGGTGTGCGGTGGCCTTTGTTAGGCAAGTCCACTACAGCGTTGTGCAGCAGTAATACGCGTGCAACCTCAAGTTCTCCGTAGCTCAACGCCAGAAATAACGGAGTCGCGCCATTGTTATCTTGTATGTCGACGTCTGCGTTATGCTGCATTAATAACTCCACCATATCACGTCGTCCAGTTCGAGACGCAAGGTGTAATGTACTCCTTCCCAGCCCGCCTAGGGCGTTCACTTCTGCACCGTGTTTAAGGAGCGACTCTGCAATCTCGATATATCCCTTGATCACCGCAGCATGCAAAGGGGTACAGTAGTGACCTCCCTTCATGTTGGCATATCCTGGATGCGCAATCAAGAGACGCTCCACAAGGATACCGAATCCACACAGTGTTGCATAATATAACGGGGACGCTTCCGTCGGTGTTGGGTGCATCCCAACGAGATTGGAATCTCGAAAGCGATCGTCGATATCGTATGACCAGACCCATGTCCGGAAATGTGGTTTATTCTGGTCGAACAGGCAATCCATTTGTTCCTCAATCTGTGACGACATGTCTCCAGACTGAGCATGATCCACCCAGTGCTGAGCAGAGTACAACGCAAGTGGGAACTTCTCTAATGCGTCTTTGTCTACCTGGTCATCCAGATGGAGTAAGATGCTGAGAGACGCCTGGGCGAGAACTGTATGTGCTGACTGGGGAATGATGTGATAGCGGGAAAGGTCCTTTGCGGCGACAGCAAGTCGATCAGATACCAAGTATTCTTTAACGGAGAAATGCGAAAACTGGACGACAGGCGACCCGCCGACGTTGACCACCGTGATTAGTGTCGAACATGCACGTAGCACAGCTTCTTCTGGATCTTCTGACTGCCAATCGACGTTATATTCTGGAAGTCGTCCGGGGTCAAATCGAATCGCAAGAACCTCTGCGAGCTCGTCGGCGCGAAGCGGGCGGACCGCCACAGTAAGACATTGGAACAGCCGGTGAGCATAATCTCGTTGTTGCCTCTCGATGCCCTTCAATGCACGTTCATACGTTGCATCCAATGTTTCTGGTAATTCATCCAGTGTCCGCCGAATCGTCGAAGGTAAACAGCCCCGGAGCATTTCAAGTTGGCAGAAAACCCATCTAAACCTTAAGTAATTCAGTACATTCAGTAACAATAGGGCCGTTGCTGTGAGGACAACTCACATCCCATTCGCTTTTCTTGAGAGCATATCGATCACTAATTCTTTATCCTTCGCCCTCCATCGCCTCATTTTTCCATCTGAATGCACGAAGTTGTTGATGTAACCGCGTATATCGTCTTTTTGTCCTTTTTCGTCATGAAGGGAAACCTGGAGGGATGCATGAGGCCCTAGAATAGCTCGAATATCGAACTCTGGGCGGCTCGTGACACAGATTCGTAGATTTGTAAGCTTGAGTGCGACAAGATCCTCCAACACCTCAAGAACGTTTTCGCGTGCTGTTGGTATCCCAGATGTGTTGGGACATTCATCCAGTGCGTCCACGATGATATAGATGGGGGGCAGCTCTGGCAGTTTGAGAATCTTCTTCAGGCACTCCGTAAGCGTAGCATTACTGGGTTGCTGAGATCCCCCATCGTGTGTCGAATATAATTCAGAAAGAATACGATAACAGTGATCGGATTTGGCGGAGAATTGGGAAAGAAGAGAAGTGAGTAAGCCACGGACATCTTGCTTTGCGGTGTCTCTGAAGTCGAAGTAAAAATAAGCGATTAAAGCTAAGCCTGCGTCATATCGCCTTTTCGTTGTCTCAATCACCGTAGAACTGACTGACACTCAACAAGCGGCACAGTCGGAGTGGTGTGACACCTACCATATCACACTCTTGCCTGACCCCGCTATAAATTCGGCAGCAGGAGATTATCAGCAGTTGCATACAATATATGTGCAACAAACACGCACGATTTCCGTGTATCCATAAGAACGAACCAGTCGCGTTCCACTCGGAGAAGGTCTTCCCCTGAGTAAACCACGTGCAAGTTCCATCGTGGTAAACATCGCGCATAATATTATGGTTTTTTGACGGATCAGGAGGAGAAAGCCAATTTCGAATTCTCTCTTGTAACTGGTCACCTGCAGGACAAGCTAAGAGTGGACCACGTCAGGTGTACCAAGGACTAACGCTTCAACTTGTTTATCTCATTTGTGATCTCCTGCATCGTAACTAGAATTGGCAAACCATCATGAGATACACCAACTATTGTACGCAGGTGAAGCATACCTAATCCTTGCCAGATTCGGTCCGTTGATACCCTGCCATCTACTCAGACGACTTTAGGGTCAATCCTTTGCACTCAATCGAGCGAGGCTTGCGTACCGTCCATTACCACTTTCACATTGTTTACCAGACCGTGAACAACCTGGAGCGTCTGGGCCACAGTCATATGAGCCTCCTCCTGCGTGAGTCGGTCTAGTCTCTGCAGCACAGCCTCGATCTCGCTCTCTCCCAGTAGCTTCTTTGCGAATTTCCCTGAGATGTGTTCAGCCATGAGGTGTATACATAAGCAATAATCTGCTTACTGAATCGTCCTTGTTTTATTTGCTTTGTCGCCAGTGCAAGTACAGAGAGCACCTCAACCAGAATCTTTACAAATATACTGGTCATCGCGGCATCAAAAGGGATCTCTGTATAAATCCGGAGACGATTTAGGAAATTTGCGATGCATTCGAAGAGATCTACAAGGGCGTCATAACTTGCAGTAACTCCGATAGTAGCCTGATGTAGACGCATATAAACAACGATTGAACCGAAGCGACAAAGGAGGGAACATCACCGTGAAGAGAGAATCGATGCCTACAAAGATTAATTTTGCAGGTTGGAATGGAACCTGAGGGAGACATGAGAACTCGATCAGATAATGCGAATATAATCCCTGGTCCCTAGAACTTACAAGGCCAGCGACCTCGCTAAGTATAGGAGAAAAACCGTGAAGGACTTGCACTATTGGGGTAAGCCAGTTGATCAATTTGGTATTTCCACCCCGAAAATCTTTGAACGCCTGTGCTCTGTGCTGAAGTAGCTCAAGGATGGAATCAGGTGAATCGCAGTTCCGGAGGGATTCGGCGAAGGGATTTTTGGTGAGATCTATGCCTGTTTGCTTGGTATAGTCGTCCAATGCATCGAGGATCAAGCGAAAATTAGGAGTGGAAGCTGTTGTCGCGGACATGAGAAAACCGTCAAGAAAGCCAGGTAAGAAAGCGTTGTGAATGAAGGGGCTGAGGGTTGTGGGTTACTAGATTTGTGGCTGTCCAGACCCGGATGGCGCAACAGCCCATCCTACTAGTAGTGGCGGTGGCGTTGTTGACGGGTACAGTACATCTAGAAATTGTTTCTCACGTGGGATAAAGCTAATATGACTGATGCCGCAGTGGTAACAGGAATGGGCAGGTCCCATTGTGGTGCCAGTTAAGCCCAACTGGGCATTCCCGTGGCCCTCGACATGGCTGTGGCCACTACGTAGGATCGACCCCTCCGCCGCCATGCTTCTAATTGAAGGAGGTTACGAAAATGGTGAGGAAAGTG
>QFDX01000773.1:0-19902 GCA_003315875.1 Lactifluus piperatus | reverse complement strand
GTGGCCGCGCTTTATCGTGCGTATCAAGGTTCGTTGTGTAAGTAACCTTGCATGGAACACGCACCCCTGCACAAATAGAATATCCGCCGCGGAGGCTATGTAGCCGCGATTGTCGGGATTTGCATTCTCCCGTGGAACTTGCTCAAGAGCAGCAACAGGTTTACGTCGTACCTTTCTGCCTATTCCGTGTTCCTGAGCTCGATCGCGGGTGTGATGGTACGACTCGATTAACTCTCCTTTTTTTTTTCCCCCTTGGACATGCCTGACACTCCACTCAACGACGCGTGTTCCCCCCTCCCCCTTCCTCCCTAAATAGATCACGGAATACTTCTTCGTTCGGAAAGGTCACTATCGCGTTGTGGACTTGTATAGCACTCGCAAAGATGGATGGTATTACTATACATTCGGCATCAACTTTCGGTCCGTCTCCTTATCAGTTCCGTCCTCTCGTTGTTGTACACGTACTGAACCAACCCTTCCCCCTACCCCTGAGCAGCGCGTATGCCGCATACATAACTGGGATCCTCATCAACGTAGTCGGCTTCGCGGGCGCAAGTAGGCTAATTTCCCCCACTCCCACTCCCACTCCTCCCTTCCTTCCCACCGCGTGTCATCACATCAGAATAGCTGATAGCTTCCGGCAGCTGGTCGTTCAGTCCCCCTAGCCGCCACACGGATCTATCAGATGGCTTTCCTCACAGGGTTCGGTGTGTCCTCGCTCGTGTACTATGGACTCAGCGTGGCGTTCCCACCTCGCGCCCATTTCAGGCGTTTTGAGGAGATCGATCTCTCAGAGGGGGAGGAGGTACCGGGCAGGGGGCGAGACGTGCGGGTTAGTGCTGAGCCCGATGAGAAGAAGAGTTGTGAGAATGAAGGGGTCGTGGTGGTGTACACACTGCCTTCCTGAATGAAGTCCGTAATATATAGGTGAGATGAGCGAGCGGGTGATGATGACAGGCAGGTTGTACAAATGTTCATTCATTTCACCAGAAGAAGATTTTCCTACACAGGCTAACGGTTCTACTACATACTGTGGCGCGCTGTAACGCCCCGTTGAATAGAGGAAATTTACAACAAATTGCACGACTAAGGTGGCAAGGTTGTTCCTATTTCGTCAGGCCCATAGCCTACTCTATGCAGTTTCTTCTCCCGCGTATCCTCTGCGTAATTCTCGTAAAAGTTGTTGGGATCCCGTTCCTCGTACCCTCCCTCTCCTTCGCCGTGCGTGCGACCGGGGCCATCCCAGAAGTGGTGCGCTTGGCTATGCACGCCGTACGAAGCAGGCACAACTTCAATTAGATCACCGCGCGCAACCTCGATTGCTGGTATCTCAGAGGGAGGCAAACCGATAAGGTATGCGAGGAGACAGCGGATCACAGATGCATGACCAATAATCAGCAAGTCTTCTTGCTCACGCTCGAGCTCAATCAGCGTCGGCTCCAATCGGACTTTTTTTCGCTCAGTCAGAGAGGTCAGGGTACTAAACTTTAAAAACAAAGTCAACGTACCACTGAGGTCATGATAGCTTTCCGCGCGCGGCGCACGGAAGGAGTATGGGTCTTTGACAAAGCGTTCCCACTCCTCCGGGTACTCCCGCTTGGCGTCTGCCACCGTGAGACCATCCCAGACGCCGGGGTTGATCTCGGACATTTGCGGCTTTTCGATAACCTTGACTTTGCATTGGGCACCTCCTGGCTGCTTAGGCTCAGCCGCAATCATGAATGGCCACGCGGTGTGATGTGAACGGCGACGAGCGGAAGTCCATATCTAAAAAAAGGGAATGACCAATGTAGATCTATACAAAAAAAGAGTAGAACGGACGGACCATTAGACGACTTGTTTTTGGGTCAAGTCCACGTTCCTTCAACGACTTTGCGCGGCGTTCGAGGACGAAGTCTTTCAATCGTGCTGCATATTCCCATCCAATATCCGAGAGATCAGCATCCATTTTGTAGGAGTGCTCGTGGAGTGAGTGTCCAGACTGAGGGGCAGGCCTTTATTTAGTAAGGCGAAAGAAGAGCGGCTAGAAGCCATACGCGGGCAAAATAGATGGTACGATAGCGATTGTGAATATTCATGAGGAAGAAAATGATCCTGGACTACACTCGATAAGTCACGCGTGGGGACGGGGCACAGATTCGTTTACCTGTAGGTAGCCTCGAACGTTCTGGGGGAGTGTGGAGTGGTGAGCGACCGAGGGCAGAAGCAGAGCCATAATGTGAACCTACGTTGACTATGATCTTCTCGCCAACCTAGGTTTCATGGGCGGTGAGCTGTACAGACAACCCTTACAGAGAGGTACAAAACCGTACATTGATGATCCGGATTGACGGCACATCGAGCTCATCGACGGTTTCGTAGTGTTTTTCATGGTCCCTTATACGGTCATAGTAATCCTGCACGGCGCGGTCTGGATTCCAACCGCGATACTTCACAGAACGAGATTTCGGCGTTAGACAAGAGGTAAAGTGGGGCCGGGACGTACATCCGGTGAAGAGATCTTCACGCTGCGTATATTACGTTCAATAACCGAAGGGTCGTCACAGATCGTTTCTGCAAGAGGAATAATGATCAGGGGAGAGGGTCCACAAAATGAAGCCAGACTGAGTTGTGACAACCTAGGACTACAACGTGTATACCGTCCGTGCCAAACTTCTCCGCCACCCTCTGCCGTTGTTCACGGCTCCCATTGTTAGCATCGTAGATAACGCACTGACCCCCGTTGTCGAAGAAGTCCCAGATGAGCTGCTCACAGCCATCCAAAACCTTTTGGCGCAACTCGATGGTCTCAGGGCTTTTCTTTCCTATATTCCGGGGGTGGGGTGAGGGGGAGGGGCGTGAAAATGGTGTGCAAATGCCAATGATCGATCGAGCACGCACCAAGTGTGAAATAGTCCGGAGGTAGCTTTTGGGCATCCCCTAATGTCTTTCTCCGATAATCACCTAAAGAAACAACTTGGGTCTTTATCCCGGCCCATCGGAGGTACCGTTCGAGGGACCTTGATATGTGGGTTTTGCCACGAGCAGGCAGTCCGACGGTGACTACTAAGATCTTCCCTGCATGAAAGAGGAGCCCAGAAGCAGTTGTGTAGAGTGGTGCAACCATTTCACTCGTAGATAAAGAGGTCACAGCAAGAAGTCCGGTGTATAGAGCCCTAACCCTAGGTCAGGGGCACTCTAAGTCTTACAAATAACAACTACCGACTCAAACCTATTTTGTGTTAGACATACAACCAGAATAATGCCCCTCACAGGGAAAAGTATACAGTATTAGATACGCACTGGGGGGCCAATCTACCGATAGGATGGGGCGAGTGGTTTGGCCTAGGAGATATAATATCATAAAACACGCTTTATGGCCTCTATGCGCCTTGTCCGAGCGCAGCCGACGCTCGGTAATCCTCCATCTCTTCGTCGAGCTGAGCAAGAGACTTCTTGACGCGTTTAGGACCTTTCTTCGTGCGTTTTTTGGGACCCGAGACAACGATAGGGAAAATATTCTTCTTTATTGGGCGTTGACTGGATGGTAAAGTGGTAAGTTCTCGCCGTTACACGGCTCGCAATTGTGAAACGCAGCTTCAACCGGGGACATACGGGGAAGTCGTAGAAACTGCATTTTCCGACATTGGCATGGGGGGTGCTTGCTGGTGAGGCCCGGAAATACGGGATAATAAAGAAGGATGACCAAAAAGCTGCTCTTTGGGCGCCTTTGGTGGTGCGTCATCATTGTCTGTCACTAATTCGATTTTCAATTTGTGTTCTACTCATTACCATGGCAGGTCAGTCAGTGGGTGGACGAACTGAGGGCATTGAAAGGACGTACTTCCGTCAATCACTTTGCCATTATACTTTGATCGAGCCAAGCCAGCATCCGTGGGACGCTGAAAAGTGACCACGGCCATTCCCTTCGATCGCCCTTGGCTGTTGTAGATAATAAACATGTCCTTCATAGGGCCTATTGTTCTCTTGAATAGCTCCTAGAAGAAATGAGGGTACCATGTACGAAGAGAAGCAATGAGGGACACGGACCTCGATCTCGGTCTCCGCAACATCCATAGGTAGGTTAGTAAGCAATATTTTACTGCCTCGTTGCAAAGCCTTCTTCGACAAAGGTGCTGCATTTCCATTCAAAGCAGGAGAGCCACTGGACCCACTTGATGACCGCCAAGCAGGTGCAACTTGACCGGCACTTGTTCCTAAAAGTTGACGCTTCGCCCCGTGGTAGGCGTTCAATCGTGAATGGGCTGCGTTTGTCTGTCCACTCATTGAGAGCTCGGGAAGAGTTTTAAATAGATCTAAGCTGAGGAGCAAAAAGAAACGACACAGACGCGAATGAAGCAGGTATAGGCGCAGCGCAGCGAGGAACGCGTTGGTTGTGCTCACGTGGTGCGAATGCCGTGACTGCTTAAACCTCGGCTTACACATCATCACTTGCATCGCATTATGATGCCGCTGCTATAGTATCTCTCCTTCTAACAACCACCACCTCTGCCTTTTGAATAGTATGTCACAGTTGCTGATATATTTTCCAGTGCTCATGTGTAGTTTTAGACCCTTCTGAATATCTCTCAATGGTCCATTTCAGCCAATCCTACCATTCCACATAGAGCACTGATGCTTACTCAGGACGCGGAGCATTCCTACAAGTTCGATGTCAAGGTAATACTTACATGTCATCATCATAATTTACGCCTCATACAATCACAGATGACCTGCGGCGGTTGCTCGGGTGCCGTGACACGCGCACTCAAGAAAGCCCAAGATAACGGGACTGGCAGTGAGTACGGCGTCATGCTCAGACCGGAAATAGCTCACTTTGAGCCAGTCTCTTCCTTCGATGTTAATCTGGAAACGCAGGAAGTTTTGGTCAAAGGGAGTATTCCTTACGACGACGCCCTGGGAGTTATCAAGAAAACTGGAAAGGAGGTTGGCTCATGGAATTCCTTGAAAAACCTTCTTTTTATAATATTATTTCTAGGTTCGCTCCGGGGAGGTTATCGATTAACCAGATATAAGCCTGAGGATCACCAATGTAGAGAGCATGATTGTCCTGTGTTCAGCCTTTTCTTCCTGAATGTGAAAATCGTACTGTATCAGCTTGCCAATTCTCAAGTTTAGAATCAAGTCCCATCTTAGTCGACTCTCAACATAACCGAGGAGAGTTTTTTTTTTTTTTTTTTGGAAAGCGCAAACCGAGGAGAGTTTTGTTCCGTGGAGGTGCTAAGCGCAACTTCCTTCCTTTGTGATCGTTATAACCAGTTGTCAATGATGCAGAGCACTCTCAGGGACTGTTCGTTTCTAGCCGCTACACTTTTCTCACCCTTCAGTCGGATTGCACATAGCGCTGCCCGAGGTCTTGCGAACCTGCAAGTCCGCGGAAGTCCTCGGCATTTTCAAACTGAGTACAGTACGTTC
This sequence comes from Lactifluus piperatus, assembly GCA_003315875.1. Lineage (NCBI taxonomy): Eukaryota > Fungi > Basidiomycota > Agaricomycetes > Russulales > Russulaceae > Lactifluus > Lactifluus piperatus. The sequence goes on along the minus strand of QFDX01000773.1, from coordinate 14,487 downwards.
CTAGCTGCCTCCCAACATTGTGCCCAGAATCGTGATCGTACCACTCCTGTTCATAACATCTTGTCAGGGTCCTTCATATTCCGGAACGTTACGTTCCACGAATAGAATGACTATTCTCCGCAGAGCAGCCGAGTGTTCTGCTGCGTGAGCGAGGTCACCAGGTGACGGTGCCTGGCTGGAGCGACAAAGGCAGCAGCTGCTTCTGAAAGTGGAAATACGATAGAACTTCGGGTCCGCGCAACATCCAGAAGTGCCTGAACACAGCGTTATCAATGCCTTGCCTGGCTACGTCAGAATTGTCTGTCATTGGCCCCTCGGCAACGTTGGTAGATCCATTCGATATACCCCCGATCCACGAGTCTATTCCTCTCGCCGCAAAACCACACTATGACGGTCTCTTCGCCTGCTCTACTAGTCTACCTAGTCACTTCTTTTGTGCACCCTCCCATTATTGGTGCGATTATTGCAATGCATCACTGCTGAACCTTTCTTTTGAATTACAACCTTTATCGGATGTGTTACTTTGCTTCACTGATGGAGGGTGGCTCTCTGTCGTTTCGTCTAGATAAACCCCGTTCGGATCTCTGCCTCGGAGATTCCCCTTTTTCAATTCGACGGCACTAACCTCTCGAACCTCCAGTTCCCCGTATGAGTTTCGCCGCCATCCCCTTTGGCCATGTTGGTACCCTCATTTTCGAGACCTTCGGACGCAATAACGTCCATCATTTGTACATGATGACTTCAAAATAGGTGACGTACCAATCCTCGAGAGTCGTAGGCACGTGTCACCTTTTTCATTCATGTCTCTTCGACGAATCAATCAGACATCATGCCGATATCATTTCCATTATCTATATCAATTGGACAAACACCTGCTTGCGTCGACAACGAAAGGGCTCACTCACTGTGATAAATCCCGAACTTCAGACGCCACTTAGCAACGTCATTGCTCCGTCCATCGCATCTCTTGCACCAATCACCTTGCCACCGTGCGAGGCACAGGGTCTTGCTAGTAATATTTCGTGGTGATGGTCCTTCTTTCGTACCAGCTATCCTGGGACCCGCTCACGGCGCACCTCACGTTCGAACAGCGCATATGCGCCCATCAAAAACTAGGTAAACGAGACTCTACCTCGTCTGGATGGACGGAATCAGGTCATGGGCTGCAACTTGTTCTTTAAAACCATATACATCCCCCGGTCCCGCAGGGTTTGATCACCGCATGGGTCGGTACGACACAATTTTGCTTCATAATTCATATCTCACGAATATCCTAGGTATGCAATAGCGCTTCCTGACAGTGTCGTTTCGTTGCTCGTTCTTTTGGGTCCCTCGAAGGTCAACCGGAGTTTCGGAAATATCTGCTCATCGGTGATAGGCATTGGATTGGAGATAAGCTTAAGTATCACCTATTCGCATAAAAGAGTCGTATTTTAAGGACGCTTTATCAGGTGATATCTGCTTACCGGGGAAGCTCCTGTCGCGTAGACACCAGAGCACGCCATACGCCGCGGGTCTGTAGCCCGATTCCCTTGGCCGGGAGCGAGAGACGGCAAACCATTGCTGCGGGTCGCTAACACGTTGAATTCCCAAAATACCCTCGCCAGTTCGTCTGTGTTTGGTTTCTTAGAATATATCCTCATCTTCAAGCGAGTATCTTCTGCCGCTCATGCGATGTGCCTCTGTCTCCGATTTAGATTAGGTGGAGCCAGAAGCCAGCGAAGTTCTAACACATCACCCGTCACTCCTCGCTAATATTATGCGACAAGGGTTGACGAAACAAAGATCCATAGAAGTTTGTTAACTAAATTAAAGCAAGCCATTTATGGCCGGAGAGAGAAGGCCATGCGCCTTATTCTCAAAGGGTGTATGGAGGTGCGCCAGATGCCTCTATTCTAATTTTAGTAACGCTTACCCTCAGGCCTCAGCCACTGACCGCGGCTTCCTCACCGAACGGCATTTCCACAGGCCGTCATCACCAAATGCGCGCGCAAAATGCTTTCTGTTTGCAGCGGCTGGCAAGTTGGCCAGAAAAAAAAAATCTATATCATTGTGGGCATTTTACAATATCCTCCAATTCAGATTTGAAAATCTGATCAATCAGGTGTCAGATTTAGTCGACTGGATGTGATTTCAATCACATTGTAAAATGCCCACTGTGAATGTCTACAGACCATCTGTCCTGCATCACCACTCAGAATATTATTGAGACCTCACCGGCCTCACCGTTGTAATTTCATCGGCTCTTCATCCAATATTGCAGTGGTCCGGCAAAAAATCTGTCTATCCGGTCAGTGTAATATCTGAATATTCCAATGCCCGTGCATTACCGAGAACTTAGTGGCCAATGTAAGGGTACGCCTTATGATGGAAACTGAAGGTGTACATGTCCCCTCCCTTTCTTACATCTATCTCCTTGTCTCTCGGTCTTGCGCTTCTGTCTTGGTCTGTGATATGCAATTACGATCCACATTGATTTACCAGCCTCTTCATTGGTTCATTCTCTTATCTCTTTGTGACTTTACTTACAGGTTTGTTGGACTTGGCCCTTTCATATGACAGGTTTGCTATGCTACTTATATCGTACTTCCTTCTGTCATCTGGACTCACACATGTGCCCCCAGAGCGCCACTACACCAAGGATGGTAAATTTTGTTGTACTCTGACCAGGTACCGGCAGAGTCATATATGTCCAACCAATACTTCGAATCTATTACACGGGTGCTTACTGGCTTACTGTATACGGTCCGCATCAGCAAATGCCTGCGGCGGCACTACTTTTATAGAATTATTCTGCCAGTGTCAAGATGACCGGAGAAGATGACGATCGAAACCAACAACGGGCGATGAGGCTTGCCATCACCGAATACCTACCTACCAACAGGTCCTTTGTGCACTTAGAATGAGCCACGGTGGCGGGAACGATGACTCAGACGAGCGCGGGAACATCGGGTGGGAGGGGGGAACGTTTGTGTTGTGTTCCCATACTAGCATTTTGACGTTCAACGTGTGGCCTCCTATTCGACGCGCAAGGAACTGCAACGTGTCCGGCAGATGGCAGATATACGATAACCGACGATTATCTAGCTCAACCAAACTGGACGTCGGGCCCGTCGGCCGGCCACCGGCAGGGAACCACCTCATAACCCATGGCTCGTTTTGGCTCCCTCTTGCTGCGGCTGCGGATGCCTTGGATACCTTTAAGCAGCTGCGGTCTAGTGGGAAGAGGTTCATAGCACCAGGTCTCTCTCTCGTGGTACAATTGCTACAAACAGTCCAGCAAATTATCTCCCTGTACGTTGAGCTCCGTGGAACTAAGCAGCATCGGCTGAAAACATGAGATTGCTCACGATCTCTCTGTAATACCCTCGGCCAGTTGTCCCGCAGAGGGGGGGGGGGAAACATGCCGTCCAAGGCGGTACTGCTGCTGACGAGGTTGGCCCACCCATCGCCGGCCTCCGCCTTGGCAATCCATGCTATTCAAAGTTCAGTGAATTCTGATCGTGCCCACTGTTTCGCTTGCGCAAAGCGCCTTAGTAGAATTGTATCGCAGACCAGGCTGTTGCACTCCGCTGGTGTCTCTTTGTTGGAAACGACGAATGGACAGGACCACTCCTCCGAGCCCCACTACCACATCAGCGGTTCCATCATCTGCAATTCTTTTTCGTCATGTAGTTGAGGTTGTTGTTGTCTCTTTGATTTTAACCTGGACATGCTGGTGGGGTTTCGGGCTGATTATCTATCCACCATCTGTTTCCACTCAATAGCTTGCATTTCCCATCGTCCACTTGAACTGCAGGATCGGAGTTGAGAAAATACGGCCACTGGAACTTCTACGGGCTGAGCTGTCCGATCCGCAGCCTTCAGTATGGTCCCGGGCAGCAGTTTTTTCTCTTGTTGCTCACGTATTGCTCCACAATGTCAGACTTCGTTTGTCCTAGTCGCCACCTATCCGATTCAAGACCTTGCTGGGAATGTTTCCAGTCACGCATGTGCGTTACGTCATTGGCGGTTTCTGCTCCACATTCCAAGTTTGTGAAAACACGTAACACGCCTCACACTTAACTTTTGGGGCATTTATCTCTGCAAGCTAGTACAAGTGCCTTTGTTTGTAGCTCGAAGAAAGACGTGAGTTTATATTTGGAGTTCTCTCATACGTCTATGGCCGTAGTCGATGTCTTGGTCACTATTCCGTTTACTGTCTCATATGTCTTGGAAGAGATGTTGGCCCTGAATATTGCTGTAGTGTCCGCGGTTGTTTGTTCATGGGTCCGAGAACCAGAATGGTACCTGGGCATTACGCTAAATGGTTGATATTAACCACTCAATGTCGCAAAGGCCATGTCTGAAAGTGAAACTGACAATGGACATGGAGAAGTCAAGAACACGAGAATAAACACCCGCCCTGATCGGCGGGTAGTGAGCAATATTGAGCGGTGATGGTGTTGAATGAGCCAATTTCAAGGGGATACGGAGTAATATGAGGAAGGTTGTCATTGATGTTGGCGACATGGCACAGCAGGGAAACTACGGACAGATTTTGGGGATGAAATTTGTAAATCAACCAGATGTATTGTGCGCTGATGTATGTGGGGCTTGAAGTTACAGTTTGGAGGAGAATAACCAGGGATCAGCCATTCGATGGGTGCATTACGCTTTCACCAAGGCTCTGGATTGTCATCTTGTGTCATTCTTTTGTGAGCACCATGATGGACTCAGTGCAGGCTATATCTCGTCTGGAAAATTCGGTGGCAAGTAAGATATGGATATGTACGTCCCTGATATATGGAATCTTCTTTGATAGAGCCGACAGCCGGACGTGCTGCAATCACTTCACCTAGATCACGGAACCCGACGCCCTGTCGACAGAAGATTTCTTCTCTATCTGGACCCATCAATAGGCAAATAACACGCACCCTCAGACTACGCCATTATTTGCATCGAGCACGTCCTGGCGTAAATGTTGCCCATCGGTGCCTGATCGTCAGCGAAGGGATGATAAGATGATATGCGGATTTCTTCTTTCTCGGTTGATAACCCCGTCGCGATTCCTTGATTGGGGTGCTGATGGGCAGCTTCGTCATTCTTGTCAATTATGTCAATCATGCCATGACCGCTCTTTCGAACCGCTTGCTATCTGGGAGTATTGGAGCGGTTGCGGCTATCGGCAGGGCGAGATCTGCTGTTCTGCCTTTGCTGGCTTGTATTTGGCATCATCATATGGGAGCGGTTCCCTTCCAATACTTGAGGGTCAACCTATAGAGTGGTAGGCGCATAGCTGTTTAGTGGGTAGTTGTGCTGAGACGCAGCAACATGTATATTAAAATAAAAACTGCCTGAAAACGGCTTTGTAGGAGGGAGCAAAAAAATGAAGGAAAATATTTGTTTCTATGGTTTCCTATGAAACGTTAATCGGTACCGCATTTTGAATTGATCCACGGGATGTGGTGTGGTATGAACGTGTGATTTAACACCATGGACTTAATAGTCGGACGCCAACCGCGGCAATTTGGCCGAGTCCGTGAGTGCTTAGACGAGAGAGATGCAAAGAGACGAGGGAGAGTAATTACTTGCGATCACTGATAGATAATAATTGATTATTTTCAGTCCGCCGGATGTACAATTTGAGGGCCAAAACACTTGAAATTGGATTTGGATCGGTTGGTCTGCGGGTCCAGTGTACACATATATACTCCTCCTTTCTTCATCGCATCTTTGACCTACTACCATGGACAATCAAGATGTGCAGCAACAGCAGAAGGGCTTTTTCAACCCCATCTTCATTGGCGCCGAGACCCTCCAGCGCGGGAACGAGTCCCATCCATCATCCATTTACGGTGGCGCCCTACCTTCACCCACCGAGGCAACCATGCCCTCCTCCAACTCTGTCATCTCCAATTTCCCTCTCAACTTCGACCTCATTTCACAACTTATCAGCTCACCAGGCCAGCAGTCCGGCTCGATAGGCCAGGGCCAGTACAGCCCTCAACTTGTACTCGAGCAACGTCTTAAGCTTAATCAATTACACCAACTCCAATTGCAGAATCAGATTCTTCAGCAACAAGTATGTCGCCTTCACCAAGTCTGCGTTGTGCACATTCGCTAAGCACCCCTTTTTTCTAGCTGGAGCTCCTCAATGGTCAAGGTAACGGATCCTCTGTTGATGCCTCTTCCGACCATCAGAAATCTCAAAACCCCGATCCCTTCCTTGGTCTTCCCACACCTAGTGAGTCCAACCTTCGATTCGTCCCTGCCAGATAATGATACCAATCACTTCTCAGTCAACTCCGCTGAGCTACACCCACAATCCAGCCCCAATGCCGACTATATCTCCCCTATTACCCTTGGCTTTGTCGATACCTCACAGTTTAGATCTAACAACCAATCACAACTACCCCCAGATATGCACCTCCCTCCTCACCATATGTCACCGTCGCACGATGCTCGCTCGGCACCAGCCAACCTCGTCTTCAATACGACCCCACCTATTCCCCTTCCTTCTCCCGGAGATTTGGACTTCGATCTTTCGCCCTTAAGTCCCTGGATGGACCCATACAAACCAGATGCACCACAGCAGTCTCGACGTAAACGTACTGCGTCGCCGCAGGAAGAAGAGCATGCAAGAGTCACGCGACAACGCCCATCAGCCTCCCCGCGCGTTCCACCCACTCCGACGAACTCCATGAAGCGCACGATACGCGGCACAAAATCTGCGTCTCAGACGCCTCTTCTACGCTCTACACGCAACGGGGGTCGCAAGGGCAATGGCGAAGTACCTGGCGACACACCCTCACCAGTAGACTTGTCAATGCCTCCGCCATGTGCGCCAGCGTCCCAATCCGAGCTCAACGCATCACCTCCTTCCGGAAATATGCGCATCGCGAGTTCATCGTTCACAACAAGTTCTACCGAACCTATTCAGAATATAACGCCTGTTACTCCTGCCAGCATAATGAATCTCGGGGAACTTGGTATGAACAGTGGTCTTGCGCCTCCCACTCACGCCGTAAAAAACGACACCAAGGGTAAATCCGGGGGGCGTGGGAAAGAAACGTCGGCGTCTATTTCCAAGAAAGGCAACGGGCTCTCCCTTGTGAGCCCAAGTCTGAAACCTATTCTACCTGGCAAGTCGACCTTGCACCTTTATCTCATCAAAGACTAATTTGACTGCGCATTAGCTGGAAATGTGTTCTCCTCCAATTCTATCGCTCCTTCGACCTTAGCATCACCCGTTCTTCGAAAATCGTCGCATAAGGCTGCTGAACAGAAGCGTCGTGATTCACTAAAGACAACCTTTGACGACCTGCGCACATTACTCCCCCCCATCCCACTGCCGACTGAAGAAGGTTATCCAGATGAACCAATTCTACCTGGGGCCATGCCTCCCCGTGGACCACCTCGAGGCAATGCAGACGGCCCAAATCGCAGTATCAGCAAGTTACAACTTTTGCGCTGTGGAAACGATTACATTCGCATACTCAAAGAGAAGATTTCAAGACGTGACGACGAAATTTCGTTGCTCCGTTCCGAGGTTCGACGTTTGCGTGGGTTTATAAGTGAAGATGTTTGGCAAGTGGGTGCGAATGATATTGATCTCGAGCGCGACGTCGATTATGGCGAGCTTGGCCCATGGCGTCGGAGTGCAGGCTCCTATGATGACGATATGGAAGAAGAAGCGGCGGAGTAGATGTTACTAATCTTACAGTGCACTTTTAGACGTGAGTGGAGGTTAGCATGGGCAGGGAGCATGGTCCCGTGTTGTGACGAGGATGAGGAAGTACTTTCTCAATGTGCCTCTCGAAGAAGAAAAACATTGTTTGTATCGTCGTGACGACGTATTATGCAACCTTGTACGGTTTCCTGACAAAATATCTTTTTTATATGGAACCCGGACTCACCGATTGCCCGGCTGATTCATCGTCCCCTCTATTTAATTTTTTTTCTCCCTTTGAACAGCGCCAGGCATTCGTCACGTTTCATTCTTTCCCGTCGTCTTTGTACTCCCCCCCCCCAAGGGGGGGGGGGGGTGTTCCAAGCTGATTGGACTTTCTTTTCCAGTCACTATGCTTGTAATCTACCCTCCCTTCTCGCGGGGACCCTTCTCTTTGTCTCAAATGCCTTTTTTATCTGCACTTCTAGGACTAGACGTCGCAACATAGCTGTTTTACCTGGATGCTGCTGGTCCCTGCGTGCCCCGTGGCAAAGATTATCTACCCGAAGACATATCTAGATGCTCCGATCGACTTTAACACCGTGGCATACTCTGTGACTCCTCTAGGGGCGAAACCATGACTTGATAAATCCAAAGGTCCCCGTTAGACCGTGCCAGAAGGAATCGCTGCCATGCTGGTGGGGCCAGTGTGGGATATCACCAAGCTCATTTAATTTTTTTTCGGAAACGAAAAAGCAATTCTCAGTTTCCCCTTGGGCCACTGCCATGTCGAATCGTTAGGCCTGGTTCTGGCGGCTACTATTAAACGGCAGGAATAGTGCGATGCTTCCACAACTTGGTCGTGCCCCATGAATTCTTCTCTTAGTCAACCCACACGCCAGGCATGGATGAACCCCACCGTCGACATTTGCCCATTGCTCATACAATGTACCCATTATCAATCACCCTCGACTGTCGTTCGTCCGGTGGTGGAGTTACGACGGAGTCTACTCTGCCACCGTATCTTTTCTTTTGTAAGCCTCACTCGGGGGAAGCCAAGTTTACCCAGCACTCTTTTTTATGCGCCCTAGGTCACCCTCCTCGGACGCTACGTTCTGTCCAAAGTCACTCTGACTGAGAGATGAGGTGGAAGCGGCGGTTCTGCATGCTGCGACCCGCTACGTGCACATGAGGGGGCAGGAAACGGCATTTCCGAGTCTCCACTTACTTGACCACGAGAACGTCTACCTGGCAGCGACGACGTGAGCCAACTCACCCACATTTGATCAACACGCCTGTCACGCCCGGCGCCAGAAGCCGTCCAATAAGTCAAGTAGCAAGGCGAGCCCTGACCGCTAAGTTTCCCCCTCCCCTGACCACTTTATCGCCGCTCGGCAATTCTAACATGCTTCTTTGACCGGAAGCACTAGCAAAAGTCGGTCGTTAAGGCGAGGGGGATGGGCAAGTGACGGCATCATTTAACGCCACTTTTCTGTGGCTATTGTACTTGCCTGTTCCGCGGTGTGTCGATGCTCGGGTCTTGCAGGGAAGATCCTTCCAGATGATGAAGAGTTTGAGCTTTTTTTTTTCTTAATAAACGGGCCGGGTTAGAGTCTCATCTGCACCAGTTGAAATACCATACGGGCGTTAAGCGAGATCCTGAGAGGTGGGCCGTAGCAACCCTGGGTAATAAGACGCCGTGGACGACGGAACACACAGTCTGATACACTTTTCCACTCTTGACCCAAAATTTTTTGAACCGTGAGTAAGCAAGCTGTCTGTCTGCGGTGACACGTTGTGGTATTTCCGAGTCGTAGGCGATGCTGGGATGCCTACAGCCATGCACCGTGAGATTTCGGTGCTTCTCTAGCCGTCTCGAGTTTAGAAGATAAGCCCGATCGTGCTCTCGAGGGGGGTTGAGGATCAGTGTAAGAAGTGAAACACTTTTAGATAATGCGGCCTTTAGAATGTCGATCAGGCTGTTCAGAATGGTCAAAAATTCCCTCGAGTGAGACAAAATTAGCACTATTAATTCAGAGAAATTGATGTACTAGTACAGTACTAGTATTCAACACATACCCCTCGTGATGGATTGGAATGGAACACTTTGTTCAATAGACGATAAGATCTCAAGATAACGATCGGATCTCGCGCCAATACTACAAAAGGGCGGATCTCAGATCTAGGTTCCCCTTGGGTCGGTACCTAGTCCCGTGGCCAAATATACGAAATAGTTTTTTTTCCCACAACGGCATCACGGATCTCAAACTCTCACCATGTCGTCTCCTGGGCGCAGTCCTCTGTGTGTTGATCTCCGTTTCTCTGGGGCCCAACCAAACTCATTCTAGTTCTGTAACATGTCAGCTCTGCAGTGTTCTTGCTTCACATCGCCTTGGAGGTGCCTTTGGGTATCCAAGGCATTTGGGCACCCGTGACTCTGCCTTTCCTCCAACTAAACAACACGACGCTCGTCGTGCTGAAGGTGCGATATCATCACCCAGATATGATAGATCTCCACTCAAAGAGTCCCGCTTGCAAGATGTACGCGACGTTGGTGTTGGGCGTCTGTATTGTAGCACTGCTCTGCTACCCCCTTCCAGGTGAATCAGCGTTATATGCATATTCAATCAGCCGACTCATTGGCTTCAGAATTCCTTCCTTGCAAGCGCGCCCTTGCCATTGGCCTTTGTGTATATCATAGCATCATATCGACCGTGCTCTTCCAAGCCCCACGTTTCATCCCTTTCACCTTCGGTGCCTTCTTTGAATCGTCAGTACTCCTGTTTGTCCCCACATCGCCGTGCTGACTCCGACGATCTTGCTTCGACGGTACATAGGTACAAGTTCACCCCAGAAATCCTTTGGGGATGTATGCACGGGTTCTTGGGCCTCGGTTTCGTCGCATGGTGGCAGGGAACCGTGGCGTACACGCAGATGTTAAAAAGGACCGAGTAGGTCTGTTTTGGTTTTCTGAGCACCGCGCCAGTACAATCGTAGCTAAATCTAAGAGGTCAGCGGGGGGTATTAATCGGAGAGCCGAAGTCGATTAACCTTTTGGGGAAGTGGATGACCTCCTCGTGGTCCCGTGCAATTTCGAGAGTAATATGGAGCTCCGTGTAGGCGCTGAGACCGGTGAGGCAAGGAAGGGGTTGGCGCGTGCCCAGTTCTCTTAGGACCTGGAAAATTATCATTATCAGACCTTTGCACCCCAACATGCCACATGTTGACGCTTCGATGGCAGCGCACCAATTAACAAAGAACGACACCTTGATTAGCAAGTGGGAATACCAAACCAGGGTTGTGTTTGCCATATCTCTGGCAGCTTGGGTGATCTTCGTTTGTCCAAATACGGTCGAGGATATATGGACCCTTCATTGACAACTTCCTCACAATTCCCGTTTAGCTCAGTTGGTAGAGCGCGTCACTAGTAAATCACGTGGGCTTCACTCCCCCCCTTACTTCATGACGAGGTCAGTCGTTCAAGTCGGCTAATGGGAATCCTTTTTCTGGTCTTTGGCTATGCTCCCCGTGCCCGGAACGCTTTGACAGTGAGGGAGGCTCGTCCAAAAGTGGATTAATTAGCCCTTGATGAGATCTCCGACTATAAGTTGCATCTTCCCAAGGGAAACAATACAATACAATGCGGGCGAGGGTGACAGTCACAAATGACATGCCCGATGCAACCAACCAAGGGCGTCCGCGCTTGGAAGCGCAGCGCGATCAATGAACCCGGCACCCATGTGATGTGTGATACACTGGCACATGCTCATACTGCACGGTATGACGTTAATCACTCGCATGTCATGTGCGTTTTACATTTCAGCGTTCTGTTTTGTCCCCTGCTACATGTGGACTGTGATTCCAATCGCGTAAACTGGCTTAGTACAAGCGGGTAGTACTGGTGAAATGGAGCGACGTCTTCGAGTTACAAGAGAGGGAAACCTATTTGTTGAAGAATGAATGCGATGACTACGCAACAAGCTGAGATATGGACGAGAGTTAGCGGTCGCATAGCTGCCGACGTGGCGATACGCAGCTGGTTATCTGCAAGCTTGCAAAACAACCGGTAATGGAGAAGAAAAAAAAATTATTCAGCTTCTTTGCCGGCGGCACAATAGGTCTGAGTGTCATCCTTAAACCTTTTTTTTTTATGTATTTGTATTCGCCTTTCACGTTCCAGTTCTTTTTTGTACGAGGTCAGGATATTAAAATTATTGTCGTCTATTGTCAATTGTTGCCCCCCAATTGTCCGATATATTATTGTACACCCTGCTTTCTAACCCTTTTATGATGTACACCGCACAAGATTTGGGGTGTGCGTGCGTGTGGAGGACCTGTAGTCAACAGGAAGTGAATTGGGGCTATCATCGCTCAGGTGATTGTTCTGGGAGCTCATCGCCACCCGGCCGCCGTAGGCACTGCCCCAGCCCAAAACGGGCAACTAAGGCGCTGCGCATCATTCGCGCCATGCCACAGCCAGCCTACATATATTCATATATATAGATATATGTGTACGCGACCGGGAATCGCGTGATCGAGCATGGCAAGACAGCAACGATCGGTAAGCAAGCTGTTTAGCGTGGCGAACCAAAAGATTACCGTCAAGAGCGCCTTCCATTGGCATAGTCACAAGCAACGGCCTAGATCTTTGGCTTTCTGGATCGGTCCCGCCCTGGGGTGGAGGAATGTCTCCGTATAGTTCTCGAGGTGTAGCGCGGCTATCGAAATGATGGGATCGTATAGTGGTCCAGAACGAGAGACATAGCATAAGAAGTACGGCCCCGAAACCTGGACCAGGCAGCAACTGCTGCGGCTGCGGAAGACAAGACTCAGGGTGCGAAATGAAGGCTTGAATGAGATGGAACACTTAGAGTAACGGTGCCTTCTTATAATTCGATTGTGGTTTTTAATTTTTTTTTTCGCGGCGGATTGTATATGCCCAAACATAACCGACGTTGTTCCATTACCATAGGCGGGTAACGACGGGTGCCAGTAGGACCGCTGATAATAGGTCACGGGAGAGCGGACCAGTAGTGGGGCGTGTGCAGAAAAGGTAAGCGCTACAGTGGCGGGAGTTCACGGGACAATAATTGGATCAGACACACGTGTTGTGACTTGGTGGAACTGTTTAGAAGTCGACGGGGAAAAGGGGGGGCAAGAAGCTTCAAGTTGCCCAGAACGTACGAGCGATCGGCCAAGGATGAATCGAAGCTGGATGAATGGAGTTGTGTGGTGAGGCGATACCGTTAACTGACCAATTAAGGAGGGACTAAGAGCATTTGAGTAGTGCAAACAGGGGTTGCTTGTTCCACAGAGAAGTTCCTAGCTGAGCAAGGGGCTCACTAATTTGACGGATCCGTAAGAAGCTGATGTAGATGGTACTGATGGAGCAAGATTGTTTTGTTAGGTTGCGCACTGACGGTAGCGCCGCTACAATCAAGCCTACGTAGTCAGGTCACTGATTGATGCGACTGTTCATGATCACAAGTGAACTTTGCAAGTGTGAGAAAAGCGCAAGCTAGGAATAGTATTTTTTGCCAGCGATCAAAGCGATTGTGCGCCTAGGACGGAGCCTCTTCGGGTCACGCCGCGGAGCAGCTCTGGGCGTTTCCGTATCTGGTGACCAAAAATGCCAGGAATCATTTAGAGTCATCTTGCTGCCGGATCGAGTCATTCGAAAGGGCTTTTTAGTGCCGAGATCGGGGGCCAGAGGGATAACCCAGAAATATAATTGTGGAAGAAACCGAGGCATTTTCTAGGCTCCGCCCATGGGTCTCAGCAGGAAGGTACCAAGGGGCGCTCAATGACCCAAAGGCGGTTAGCCGCGTTGCCAGTAAGGGTATGTCCCATTGTCCAACTTGTCGGGGATGAGGGGACAACTCAAAATCAAGAGCGCTGACGGGTTATTTATTGTCTCCACAGCAACGGACGTGCGAGAGACGGATAGAAGAGGAGTGCTGTGGAGAGGTGGATGGAGTATGTTTGCGCCCAGAGGACTCGGGACTCGGGGGCAGTTCACGGTCGGGTATAAGCTGAAGGGGAAAATAAAATTTAAAATGATAATGATAAGGGTAAGGATAAATAAGAATAGAATAAATAAAGTTGACGGGAGAGAAAAGTGGTGTGAGTGGACGTGTAGAATGGAGGCTTGGAACGGCTTCTGACAAATAAATAGGGTCGGGGTCGGGACCTGACTAGGCCTGACTATAGTTATCTCTGTGGGAAAAAGGTAAACAAAACCACGTGTGTGTTTGTCTATTTATTATTTATTGGTTTGAGTATAACAGCCGGCGTTCACTCAACCTGTGTTTATTAGGCCACCACGCTCATCGCTCCACCAACACCTGGGATATAACGTCTCCCGTCCCCCTCTTTGCCTTGATAACATGGCCGTTACTCTCCCCCTACATCCCCCCGCTATCCCACCTCATAAACGTCGCCGTCGCACCGCTACTTCCGTCCTTGCCGGCGATTTTGACCCGCGCCCGTCTAGGGACGTCCTCACAAGCCTTCTCAACGGCGTCCCCCGCTATCATGTTGTCGAGTCACTAGACGACATGAAGCGAGAAAAGCGGAGGGATAAGAAGGCCCGCGAGAGGGTCAAGAAAAGGGCCAAATCGGCCCAGGATGAGCCCGTAAATGGTGAATTGGGCGCCCACAACGATATTCCTCCCCCCATCGCCGATACTCCCTTACATCCCAAAGATTTCCTTTTTAATCCCTCGTCTTCGTCGGCGTGGGGTTCCCGGCCGGTGTTACACCTCGCTACCACACAGCGTTCGGTGTCGGTCACACCGCCACCTATGCCCTCTTCCCCACCCACTACACCCGGTCCC
>QFDX01000771.1:0-23714 GCA_003315875.1 Lactifluus piperatus | reverse complement strand
TCAATAAAACTCTGGCTCAAGCTCATCCTGTCAGTCACAGCGCCAAACGGTTTGCGCCTGGGTTTTCTTCTTCCTAAACATATTTTCCGATTGCCTGGCATTGCCGCCCATGGAATTGGTCTGACTCTTTTACCAAGGCTATACTCACGGGGGGAGGGAGGGGGGAGGAGCAATTTGGCCAGCAGCGCACATGCACGCCAAATGGACCATGAGATGCATACAGTTCTGCGTCAAGTTCCAGCTCAAATGTACGAGACCTCAATTCGAGGAGCATCCCACTATTGACTGGAGCCGAATCGGCATTCTTTTCACGTACTGCTAACTTGTGTTTCACGCACAGGTGCATATATATGTGCTATCATAGGGCCATCACTCGACCACCGATATGAACCTTAGGAACCTGATATGGTGCAACGCAAGACCAGTGATCGCTTTCGATGCTTCTTTCCCAAGCCGCAAGGGGCCAAACCGGATGTGACTCAGCCTCCGTGAAACCATCAGAACATGCTATGAGGACGTACTGTGGGGGCTTCTTCTCCGCCTGAGGACCTCAGACGCCCATGTCTTCTCATGCCCACGCTATCCACCACATGATAACACAGCTAGATAAGCATGTGGAAACAAGCATATGGCGACACACGAATGAGTGAGAGTAGCGAGGAACCGAGATGGGTGGCGGCCGTCAATCCCACCTTACCACCATCTACCAAGGTTCCTCCTTCCGTCACCAATCCTGGCCCACTGCAAAAGGTTAGCACTAGCGCTTTCCTCGATCAAGTTCAATTTCGAGGAAGGAGACGCCTCCTGTGCCCCCTCGTGTGATCAGTCATCGCTCTATGGGCGTGTCTTCCCTGCCTACCAGACGGTTTTAATTTCCGGTGGGGAGTGATATCTTCTTCCTCGCTTGCGCGATCATGTTGGATTACAGCATCTTATGACGACAGTGGCGCCTCCTTTGCTGCTTGCGTGGACCAGCGCCCACCTGACCCGTGCGCGGCGTAGCGTGGCTCGGGCTAGACCCTGTCGACCGACTTTCATATTTATTTCAGGGTGACAGCCGACTGTGTGGACCCTTCTGAAGTTGGTTTGAATTGACTGAGATACTTCTTTTCATCATTTCGTTGTTGTCCGTTAAGGTAATATATATTATATACATTGGCCTGCTTGCCTAAATTGGTATCTGACTTGTAAACGATTTCGCGTGGGCGTCGATGACACGGTTGGGTGAACTTCGCTATAACCAGCCGAGTGGAGACTGAAAGCTTTGTTGCACTTTGTAGCTTATCTCCCAGTTTCCCTGCTCCGCTCCGCTCTTACGGATCTCTGAACCCGGGCCGGCCCATTCTATGACAAGGGATGATGACGCAGCAAAGTTATCTCAGCATCGACATAAGCTATAAGGGGTGGAAAGTGGGACAACCTTGATGAGTGCCTGCTATACAATTGATACGTTTCCGAGGCCTCTGCAGACGGACGACCTCTTGTTATGTCTGATCTGATCCAGCGCACGACGGTGATAACTCGGATTTTCAAGCGAGTACTGTACGTCATCCCGTTGACTATGGACAATCCATAATCTGTACTGCCACTGCCAATACAAGGAGGGATCAGGTGCTCACGGGTACGCTTTAACTTATCACCCCGATATACGAGTTGCCAGCAGAACTCGAACTTTCTCAAGGATTCGCGTAAGCTGGTAGTTGAGTGCGTCCCTCGTACAACGTTCAGGGTCCAGAATCCTCGCTGGGGACATTGTTAAGTCCTCGTGACTCTCTCTTGCGCGTGTAGACAATATGTTCTTGTTGGTATCATGTCATGTTTCGCGGACAAGTGTCGAGCAATGATCGTGATGACCGATATGGCCTGCCAACTCTATCCATGACGCCATGCAGATCTTCACCGAGTTTGATAAGACAGACTTGATACAAGACCAGCTTTTGCGTTGTCGTGCGTTGTTTGTCCGAATATGCAATATCGAGTAACGATGGGGCATGTTTTCAAACAGATTTTTATTACGCAGCCGCAGTTAGTCACGAAGAGCGCATGCTGTGTCTGAGCTTCTGACAACGTTCTCCCCTGATGCGGCGGTCGAGGTGGTTTACTATATAGGTTCAAAGATTGGCACCCACGAATTGGATGCGTTCGAAGACGCGAGTTTGTGAGTGATCCACACACCACTGTAGAGTCTGCAACGCTGGTAGCACACACACAGCCCCGTGCGATGCTGAGCGTAGGCCTCTGGCCTTCACCTCTAATCAACATTACAATTTGCTAGACTGTGTTCATTTTCCGAAAAGACTTATATAGTGCGAAAACCTGAACGATGACAGGCCTTCTCGTGACAATTCTCATTTCCTCGACGCGTCCGGGGGGTTCAACGGGCAGCTCAGTTTGGAAGGTCGATTTTGTGTGGCGAG
This sequence comes from Lactifluus piperatus, assembly GCA_003315875.1. NCBI lineage: Eukaryota > Fungi > Basidiomycota > Agaricomycetes > Russulales > Russulaceae > Lactifluus > Lactifluus piperatus. The sequence goes on along the minus strand of QFDX01000771.1, from coordinate 21,297 downwards.
CATGGTAGGAGCAGATATGAAGGCCTGCAGTAAATACAAGTAACTTGTGTACTTTTCGTACATGATAAATATCGGTCGAATAGAAATTGGACGATACCCAAGTCCTCTAAGAGAACATGTTCCAAGGATATGTCGACATGCCGTGTCCTCGAGAGGCGTAAACACGACACTTCCTAGCCTGGGTTTCCTCTCGAGATGACAGAGACTCGAAAGAGTGACTGGCACTGTCAACGACGGTGGAAGAGCTCTGACGTCGAGCAGCGTGGCATGATCTCTTGAGTGAAGAGACCATTTTTCAACCGTGGCGCGGTTTATAAGTGGCGCCGATTGTTCCCACGGCTCCAGTGTGCCACGCACTTTCATCAAGTCAAGTTCAAATATCTTATTTATACGAGGCGAGGAATGCTGCGATCCTACATTCTGCAAGGTATGTACCAAAACTCCTTATCTTTCTATCCGTTTTCAAGTCCAATTCTTCAGGCCCAAAGTCGTCATTTACAATCTCATCGTCATCCCACTCGTCCTTCCTCCACTCCTCCTCCGTCCTGCGCGCCGAGTCTGCGCGTAAACGGCAGGCTCGTCTAACGAAGCAAAAGAACCTCGCAAAGCGGGAAGAGTTGCAAAAAAAGGCCGCTGCTGTGCGACCGCACGTAGTCCTGGGCACCATCCCGGGCGACACCACCAAGTGGGCCTCATGCGATCTATCCCGTGTGCTCGTGCGTCCCGAGGAGCTCGCACCCGACGCGCCGCGCCACAACGTGCACATACGCGAGGCCTCAGCAGACGTCCACGTACCTCCCGCTTTCGCATTCGGCATCCGCGAGCGGGAACAGCGGTTGTTGTTCGAGCACCTTCCCTTACTCTCGGCGGACATGAGCACGCGTCGCGAGATGAACGCGATGCCAAGAGTGAACGCGGAGGAGATGTCGGATTTCCATGAGAAGGAGCTCGCTGCGGCTGTGGCGCAGGCGAACGCGGTCGCGAGCCTCGTTGACCTGCGGAACGCCAATGCGGCCGGGATCGCGTTTGAAAACCGTCGGAGGGTCATCGCAGCGTTCTCTGAACCTGGAAAGCTGAACGATACTGGAAGAACCGAGGTTCAAGGTGCGTATCTTTCCCGCCCTCCCCCTCGGGCGCGAAGGAGCTAATGCTACTCCTGTCATTATGTGGCAAACGCATCTGGATGTCCACCCTGTCATCCCTCCCAAATTTTTTTTTTCGCACTTCTGCTAGCCGCACTCCTTACCCTTCAAATACGCAGTCTTTGGAAGCACTTAAGAGAATTTAAACGCGACGTTGCGAATCGGAGGAGCTTACGCCGGCTGGTCCACCAGCGAGCTAAGCTCCTGAAATACTTAAAACGGACCGATCGAGACAGGTACGACCGCGTATTGGAACGACTCGGGCTTGAAACAGGCGCTGTCGAGGGTGAATTGGTGGTATAGATTGTACCTTCGTTAACAATATAGCGACTTCTGGTTCCTCCCAATGGAGAGGAGATAACTTGCGTTTGTCAGTGATTGCTGAGCGCGCCCCTAATGATTTCTGGTGTGGACCCCCTGTTCTGCAAACTAGTCCACCTGGCTGCAAAGACGCAATGTAGAAGTGTTTGATTCTGGTGGTGTTGCCACCACATCGCTGGTACATCAAATTTCCCCCTCCGTGTCCTTCCAAAGTCGGCAATTCGTCCTCTCTCTCCCAATCTAATAGACTCGCACCCACCACAGCGCAAACTGAGTATCCTGAGTAATTACTCAAAGCCCTGGGCCTGAGGACCGGGCTTGGGATTACAGTATATCAATCCAGGCCAAAGATGTGGACCTTAATTTTTTGGGTCCCTATTTGCTGAGGCACAGTTTTCTGTCATTGACCGGATATGTTCAGGAGCGGAGCACCAACGAGTCGGACTCACGCGAGTCAGCTAACTGGAGTTCGTCTGGGGAAGCAACAATACGGATGACAGGGATGGGGGGTATTTCAGTACACACCTTGCACTCGGTGTTCGGTATTCATAGGACGGGCTGTAGGTTACCATTGTACAAGTATTGTATTGCTTTTATAATATCTACAACAAACACGACGTACACTAAGTACGGTACATTCAATTCGATAGTACACAAGGATCTTTTTTTTAAGAACTAGAAACCTAATCAAGAGGTTGTGAACAGAGTCAAGGTCGAAAGAAAGAAGGGGCGGCTACTCGACGCTAGTACTACTTCCAATGTAGGGGGGAAATGACTACCATTCGACTAAAGAATAAGAATAGCCCTCCTCCAAGTCGTCCCAATCACTGTGCTCCATGCTCGAAGAAATCCGGATCGTAATCATATTCAACTTGAAGTTCGTTAAAGCGATCGAAAGGCATGCACCTCTTGTCGTCACAGTGATCTCGAGACCTCCTTCTCCAACGCCTTTGCTTTTTCCGCGTTGATGATGCAGTTTTTGATGGTGAGACTCTTAAGCGGCACGTTGTACGACCTTCGCCGTTGGATGGCGTTCATGAGGACGTCATACAGCTCCAAGTTACCACAGTGAGGCACAGTTTCAGAGAAACTCAACCGCTTCAAGATGAGTGTCGTCAGATTTGGGAAGATAGGAAAATTGTGTGCAGTGGTGTTGTCGGACAGATGTGGCGCCTCGAGATCGCTACTCTCATCTCGTCTCTTCCCCTTACCACCAAATGTCGTACTGCCTCGTTCCGGAGGTATGAATGTCGGTAGGAGAGTAGTCGTCCCGTCTCCACAAGCTTTAATTGTGGTGATCTTTTCACAGCGTCCAAAAAGTTCTCCCCAGTTCACGGGCTCACGCAAGCGACGGGGGACGGAGATAGAGAGAAACTCGACTTCCGCGATGGGTAGCAGGACGCACATCTGCTCCAGGGTGTCCGACAAATTGTCGTCGCCGTATCTCCTGTCGATCGATAGGCTATAGTCAGCATCGTGCTCCAGACAATAGTCAACATCGTGCTTCCGACAACAGTTATCACAGGTACGACGATGTGACGACTCGGATGCCAGTGTGGGAAGATATCTGGATATGATCATGTGTACATTGCCGAGGTCGACAGTAATTTTGAAACTTTTGAACACGATGTGTTTAGGCTTCTTAAATGGGGCTAGAATGGGGGGAAGAAAGATTCCGCCATTATATGCGACAGTACTCCAGAAGCCGCAATGCAAGTGAAGCTTTATTAGCGAAGGTAGCTTGAGCATATTCAACGAATTCGCAATGCTTGAACCTGGCCCAGCAAGGTCCAGGTACGAAAGGCGCGGAAGGTGAATAGTTTGTTCAGAAAAGGAGGGAGAGGAAGGCATAGAGGGTAAACAAAATTGGAGAACAAGAACCTCCAATGCTGGGCTGCTTTTCAGGACATCACAGAACTGAGAGATATCGGGGTAAGGGATGTCGAAGTTATGTGGAGCTTGGGGTAGAATAATCCTCAGCTTGGTTAGCTGAGAACACGGAATACTTGACCAAGGAATGCAGGCGTGGCAGAGCGAGAAGGTACACAATTTCGGGGCGTTGTCCTTGAAGAGTTTTGTCTCAACAAGTGGGGGAAAACAAACGACGAAATCATGGTCGGACCACATTTCGAGTTCAAAATGTTCCAAGACTGGGGCTTCCCGACTGAAAAATTTCTCAATGGGGTCGAAATGCTCCATTGACAGATCGATAAGGCGGATCTTGCGAGTATGGGAGATATGTGAAGGAAACAAGGAAAGAACATCTTCATCTGGTGGTTCAAAAAAGTCTATGGTCAACGGCGCACGCTTTGAGCGGACCAGCACCTCAGCGATCCAACTCTTGCTCTGCCAGTGGGGGAAGGTTTTGATTCTGGCCCACAATGAGGTATCCTCCAGCGCAACCTGACGCCAGTACCGGCACACATGTGTGACGACGATCCAGTCCTGTGGCCCATAAAGTCCCTCAAGCGCACAGAGGTGAAAGATTTGTGTGAGAATCTCGGAAGGGAGATGGAAAATTGGTGCGAGGGCATTACGGCGCATGCGCAGTGAGAGAAAGTGGGCCCAAGTAGCATAGATTTCCCTATCCAACGCGGAGATGGCTTCGGAGCGCGTGCTGGAGGTTCCGGCGGATCCGAGCTCGATAGATTCAACTTCGAAATGAGCAAGGGGATATGAAGATGCCTGTACCTCGCTTGGCGAGAGTTGGAGTATCAGCCAAAGTCAAAGACGATACATATAGGATCTGTTCTCACTTTTCGCGAAGGTGACTTAAGGTATTGTCGTTGTCAGTCATTGCAGCAGCCAATGAGGGGTTCTGCCAGTGGCTTTGGTTAGATTGCACTCCTCGGGATTAGAAGGAGGTTTGAACAGAAAATAATGAGATGTTGGGAAAGATATAAGAAAATCTCAGGGGCTTGATCTCACTTTGATCCGCAGCCACCCTCCTAACTCGCAGCTCGGATATTTTCGACTTGGCTCACCCGAGCTCCTCTGTTTTGTAATAAAGCTAAATTCGATGGATTACTCCTCTTGAAGAATCCAGCCCAACATGTCATCCATCGCGTTGAGAAATTCTTGCCACAACGCCTTGTGTTGGGCTGAAATGTAGGTAAAAATCATGCGCTTCATCATTGGACCACCTGTTTGCTGCCGGAGAGATTGGTGGTGAGATATTTAGAGGATTCTAGGCATACGGCGTCGCCGCAGCGGAAGCGAGTCTTCCGTGTCAGTGAGATGACTGGGCATTGGCCAACAGCATGTAATCTGTACTAGTAGCTGTGGAAATTGATGCAGCACAGCAATTCTGGACATACCTGTCTGTGGGGACACCCTTCACTCGCTTTGGATGTTATTGTAGTTGGGCAAAGCATTTTGGGGGTCTTATCTGCGAGCGCTGAGCTCTGAGCCTCACCGCCGCGCCGGCCCTCGCTCTGAGTCGCTCAGGTGGGTGCTAGTTAGTTAGCGAATGGACCACAGCCAGCCCTACTTACAGTATGGATTCAACGTCCACCTTGTCTTCTTTTCTTTGGAACCTATATCGGCCGAGGCACTGTTTCTGTCATTGGCTGACAGGATACAGAGCACCAAATTGAGAAGTGTCGTCAACCACTGGCACCGTGACGCGTCGAGTCCGGCCTCCACACGCGAATTGACTAACGGGGATTTTGTCTGGGGAAACAACAATACGGATGCATGACATATAATTATAACTGGAGCCTGAGTGGGGGGCTTTTAAGTACACACACTCGGTGTTCATAGGACGGGCTGCACGTTGCATATATTGCCTTTCTATATGTCGTGGATCATGATACTAGTAGCGGCTAGCCTAGTATCTACAACAAACACAACGTACAATAAGTAAGGTACATCCAATTCCTAAAACTAGAAACTTCATACAAGAGAGGTCGTGAACATGAGAGTAATTCAAGGGCGAAAGAAAAAGGGGCGTAACTCGACGCCACTAGTAACACTTCCAATGAAGGGGGGAAAGGAGCACCACTCGACTAAAGAATCAGAATAGCCCACCTCCGAATCGTCCCAATCACCTACAGGGGTGTCCATGACAGAATCTCCCCACTGTGCGGGGTGTGCCCCATACTCCAAGAAATCCGGGTCGTAATCATATTCAAGTTCATCAAAGCGATCGAATGGTATGCATCTCTTGTCGTTACAGTGATTTCTGGACCTCCTCCTTCAACGCCTTTTCGTTTTCCTCGGTGATGATGCAGTTTTCGATGAAGAGACTCTTAAGCGGCACGTTGTACAACCTTCGCCGTTGGATGACGTTCATGAGAACGCCATACAGCTTTCCACAGTGAGGCACATCTTTAGAGAAATCCAATTTGACCAAGAGGAGTGTCGTCAGATTTGGGAAGATAGGAAGGGCGTGTGCAGTGGCATTGTCGGACAACTGTCGCGCCTTGAGATCTCTACTCTCATCTCGTCTCTTCTTCCCCTTACCACCAGATCTCGTACTGACACGTTTCGGAGGTGTGAGTGTCGGTAGGAGAGTAGCTGTTCCGCCTCCATAGGCTTCAATCCTGGTGATCTCCCCACAGCGTCTGAAAAGTTCTCCCCAGTTCACGGACTCAGCAACGCCATGGGCGGAGATAGAGAGAAATTCGACTTCCGCGATGGGTAGCAGGACGCACATCTGCTCTAGGGTGTCCGACAATTGGCCGATGTCGAATGTCATGTCCATTGATAGACTATAGTCAGCATCGTGCACCAGACAATAGTCATCATTGCGGTTCCGACAACAATTAAAGGTACGCCAATTTGACGATGTGGGAAGATAACTGGATATGATCATGTGTAGCTTGCCGCAGTCGACAGTAATTTCGAACCTTTTGAGCACGATGTGATTAGGTTTCTTGAATGGGACTAAAATGTGGGGAAGAAAGATTCCGCCATTATATGCGGCCGTACTCCAGAAGACACAATATAAGTGAAGCTTTATCAGCGAAGGTAGCCTGAGCATATTCAACAAATTCGCAATGCTTGATCCTGACCCGGCAAGGTCCAGGTGCGAAAGGCGCGGAAGGTGAATGGTTTGTTCAGAAAAGGGGGAAGAGGAAGGCACAGAGGGTAAACAAAATTGGAGAACAAGATCCTCCAATGCTGGGCTGCTCGTCAGGACATCATTGAACTGAGAGATATCGGGGAAAGGGATGTAAATGTTGTTAAATGGTTCTTCGGGTAGGATAATCCTCAGCTTAGTTAGCTGAGAACACGGAATACTTGGCCAAGGAATGCAGGTGTTGCAGAGAGAGAAGGTACGCAATTTCGGGGCGTGATCCTTGAAGAGTTTTGTCCCAACAAGTGGGTGAAAACAAACGACGAAAGAATCGTGGGACAACATTTTGAGTTCAAAATGTTCCAAGACTGGGGCTTCCAGACTGACAAGTTTCTTGATGGGGTCGAGGTGCTTCATCGACAGATTGAGAAGGCGGAGCTTGCGAGTACGGGAGATATGCGAAGGAAACAAGGAAAGAACATGTACGTCTGGTGGAATATCTAGGTCTATGGTCAACGGCGCACGCTTTGAGCGGACCAGCATCTCAGCAATCCACCTATTGCTTCGGACTGCGATTCTGGCCCACAATGAGGTATCCTCCAGCGCAACCTGACGCCAGTACCGACACACATGTGTGACATCGATCCAGGACCGTTTTCTATAACTATAAGAGCAAGATGATAGCCTCTCAATCGCATAGAAGTGAAAGATTTGTGCGAGAATTTCGGAAGGGAGAAGGAATATCGGCACGAGGGCATTTCGGCGCATGCGCAGTGAGAGAAAGTGGGCCCTAGCAGCATGGATCTCCTTATCCATTGCAGAAATGGCTTCGGAGCGCGCACTGGGAGTTCCAGTGGATCCGAACTCGGTAAATTCAGCTCTGAAATGAGTAAGGGGATGTAAAGATGCATGCAGTTCGCTTGACGAGAGTTGGAGCATCAGCCCAAGACGATACATATTGGATCTGCTCTCACTTTTCACGAAGGAGACGTAATGTGCTGTCGTTGTCAGTCATTGCAGCAGTCAATGAAAGATTCTGCCAGTGGCTTTGGTTAGATTGCAGAGACACTCCTGGGGATTAGATCTAAAGGAGGCTTGAACAGAAAAGAATGGGATGTTGGGAAAGATATAAGAAATTGTCAGGGGCTTGGCCTCACGGCCCTCACTTGCCACCTCCTAACAGCCTAACTCGGATACTTCCGACTTGGCTCAGCCGAGCTCCTGTTCTGTAAAGAGGATTCCACTGAAGAACTCCTCTTGATATGAAGAATCAAGTTAATCAAGAAACTCTTGCCACAACGCCTTGTGTTGGGCTGAATGTAGGTAAAAAACCATGCACTCCATCATTGGGACCACCTCTGTTTGCTGCCGGAGAGATTAGTGGTGAGATGTTTAGAGATTTAGAGGATTCTAGGTATACAACAGGCATGTGTCGCTCAGGTGCAGCGGAAGCGGGTCTTCCGTGCCGGTAAGATGACCGAGCATCGGCCAATCTGTCCGGTACAATCGCCAGTAACACGGCAGTTACGGACTACTAAGAAATGTATTCCAACTCCGCTTGCTTCCTAGGCACATGACATGGCGAGACGCGTTGGAGGAGGACGCTGACTATTCATTAATATTCATATATTCATTCTCCGATGCCAGCTGGTGACCTAGAGTGACACAGCCAAATGGCAAGGAAAAAACTGATAACGCCCTACCTCTCCCACTTGCAAGGAATCAATGATTTTCATGTTTCAGTCCAATATTCAGATTGTAATTGAAGGTAATTCATTACAATCAGACTATCGTCAATGAACAGAGCTTTACAGAGCATTATTGCCAGTGGCAAGTGGTAAGGACAACACAACCACTGGCGAGTGTACCAGAACGCATAGTAGCATGTAACTACAGCTGTGGAAATTGATGCAGCACGGCGATTCTGGACATACCTGTCTGTGGAGACACCCTTCACTCGCTTTGGATGTCATTGCAATCGAGCACAGCGTTTTGGGGTCTTGTCTGGGAGCTGTCCCTCAGCCACTTGCACCAAAGACTGAGGCCACGTCAATGTCGGTAAACACAAATTCACGACCACTTTTAACAAGCATTTTTTCACAGGGGCCGATCGCCAGTTGTGTGGAAAGGGTGCGAAAAATGATCAGTCAATCTGCGAGTGTTTAGACACTGGCAGGATAGTCGGTGTTCATCTCCGTCGCTGTTCAAAGTGTTGAGGAGAGATTGGTCCAACGCCACGTTTTTGAGCCCAAGTTTTGGAGTTTTAAAGTTACTTTTGTCGCTCATCCTTGCCCCTCGACGACGTCAGCAACTTTGACCTACCGTTCACGATCAGGGCATTTGTATGTGTGAAAATATCTACCAAATCCAAAATTCAACGTTCTATATACTAACTAGTCGACATCCACAGTACCATGCCTCAATTTATACGGTAAAAGCTGGGGTACAGAAGCAGAATGAAACAAAAGGCAAAAGCAAAAAGGTCATCGTGCATCATACGTCACGGTCATCATCGCAGGACGTCGTACAAACGTCGCCGGCCTAGCCATCTTCTAAGGTCGAGGTGACCGAGCTATCATCATCGCAACTCTGGCGGCCACTGCTCGCGTGACATCCAACGCCCTTCCGCATCAAGGCAAGGGTTGAGTGGATACTCAAATACTATTAGTCGTCCCGATCGGGAATCGGGACAGGGCTCTCATCGTCAATTACGATGCGCGAGGGGAGGAAGAGGAAGAGCGGTAGAACACTCACGGAAATAAGTCCACAGTTAGTACGCGTACCGAAGCAAGGAGAATGTGAAAAAGCACACGAGAAAGCGCAGAAAGTGTACATCTCGTCCAATACGGCAGTCTCGCGGTCTTTCATAGCACGAGCAGAGAGATGCTCGACTGTGGTCTTGGTTCATGCTGATAAGCGAGCGAGATGTGCGTCATGAGCATGGCCGTCGTAAATATCGAGAACATTCCCGCCCTGCGGTCCTTATGAGGTGCTTGCGTGAAAGGGAGGGTGAAGCCGAACGTACATCATGATGGCGATGACGACGATATGTTGAGGGTCGACGTTTTTCTTCCTGCTCACGCGCTCACGGCTGCGCGCACGTGGAGTGCAAGAAGCGTAGTGAACGTCCAAAGGCAGAAGAATACGCCTCATATGATCATAACACAAAGATGAGGAAAAACTTTGATTTTTTACAGCGCATGCGTCAGCCAATCATCCACCACGACGGACAAGTGATTCATTCACCTTTTGATTCTGCATGTCAACGCACTGCCTGATCCCTGCATCGTTCTCCCGTCACCAGCGCTGAGCCTCACCTGGCTCAGGTGGGTGCCAGTTAACGCACAGTAGTTAGCACTGGCACATGGGCCACAGCCTGCCCCCCTTACAGTTACAAGTATTGATTCAATGGCCAACTTGTCTTCTTTTCTTTGGAGACCCTATCGGCTGAGACACAGTTTTCTGTCGTTGACTGACAGGATGTGTTCAGGAGGAGATCACCAACGTTGCAACTTGAGAAGTGTCGTCAAGCACGCGTCGAGTCAGGATTCCACACGCGAGTTGGCTACTGGGATTTTGTCTGGGGAAGCAAACAATACGGATGCATGACATATTATTAATAACAGGAGTGGGGGGCTTTTAAGTGCATACACTCGGTGTTCATACGTTGTATTTGTACGGGAATTGTATTGCTTTCCTGTATGCGGAGGATCATGCATGATAGCCTAGTATCTACAAACACGACGTACAATAGGTAAGGTACATTCAATTCCTAAAACTAGAAACTTCATACAAGAGGTCGTGAACATGGGAGTAATTCGAGGTCGAAAGAAAAATAAGAGGGCAACTCGACGCTAGCACTTCCAATGCCAATTGACTGAATCATCATAATAGTCCTCCTCCGAATAGTCCCGATCCGAATCGTCCCAATACCATACTTCGGAGTCCATGACAGAGTCTCCAGACTGTGTCCCATGATCGAAGAAATCCGGGTCGTAATCATACTCGTCAGTATTATGGAAGGGCATGCGCCCTTTGCTGTTACATGTTACAATGGAATCTTGGGACCTCCTTCTCCAACGCCTCTGCGTATTTGACGCTGGTGATGCAGCCGTCAAGGACGAGACTCTTCAGGGGCACATTGTATGACCTTCGCCGACGGATGGCGCTCATGAGGACGTCATACAGCTTGCCACAGTGGGGCACATTTCTAGAGAAATTCAACCCGCACAAGACCAGTGTCGTTAGATTTGGGAAGATAGGAAAGACGTGTGCGGTGGTGTTGTCGGCCAACTGTGGTGCCTCGAGATCTCTACTCTCATCTTGTCTCTTCTTCCCCTTACCACCAGATATCGTGCTGACACGTTTCGGAGGTTTGAGTGTTGGTAGGAAAGTAGCTGTCCCGTCTCCAGAGGCCTTAATCATGGTGATCTCCTTACAGCGTCCGAAAAGTTCTCCCCAGTTCACGGACTCAGCAACGTCATAGGCGGAGATAGAGAGAAATCCGACTTCCGCGATGGGTAGCAGGGCGCACATCTGCTCCAGGGTGTCCGACAAGTGGCCAATGTCGAATTTCCTGTTGATTGTTAGCCAATAGTCGGCGTGCTTCAGTAAAAGTTCGAAGGTACGATGATTTGTCGATGTGGGAAGGGAACTGGATATGATCATGCGTAGTGATTGCTCCTGGTATAGGACAGTAAGTCTGAAACATTTGAATACGATGTGTTTATGTATATTTAACGAAGCTAAAATGGCGGGACGAAAGACGCCGCCACTATATGCGACAGTACTCTCGAAGACGCAATGTAGGCGAAGCTTTTTGAGAGAAGGTAGCTTGAGCATATTCCATAAATTTGCAATGCTTGAACCTGACCCGGCAAGGTCCAGGAGCGAAAGGCGCGGAAGGTGAATGGTTTGTTCAGGAAAGGAGGAAGAGGAAGGCATAGAGGGTAAACAATATTTGAGAACAAGAACCTCCAATGTTGGGCTACTAGTCAATAGATCAATGAACTGAGAGATATTGGGAAAGGGGATGTCGTCGATGTTAGATTGATTCTGGCGTAATAGAACCCTCAGCTCGGTTAGTCGAGAACACGGAATACTTGACCAAGGGACGCAGGCATCCCAGAGCGCGAAGGTACGCAGCCTCGGGGCGTAGTTGTTGAAGAGTTTTGTCCCACTAAGTGGGTGAAAACAAACGACGGAAGCATCGTCGGTCAGTTGGAGTTCAAAATATTCCAAGACTGGGGCTTCCTGAGTGAGAAGTTCTTCGATGCTGGGGTCCATCGGCAGATCGATAAGGCGGATCTCGCGAGTATGGGAGATATGTGAAGGAAAGAAGGAAAGAAGATCTAAATCTGGACCAAATAGATCTATAGTCAACGGCGCACACTTTGAACGAACCAGCATCTCGGCGATCCATCTCGTGCTCTTGGGAAAGGCTGTGATTCTGGCCCACAATGAGGTATCCTCCAGCGCAACCTGACGCCAGTACTGGCACACATGTGTGACGTCGATCCAGCCTCGTGTCACACCACAATGCCAAGGTGGCACCTCTAGCGCATATAAATGAAAGATTCGGGCAAGAAGCTCGGAAGGAAGAAGGGAGATCGGCACGAGGGAATTACGGCGCATGCGCAGGGAGAGCATGTGAGCATCCAACGCGGAAATGGCTTCGGAGCGCGTGCTGGGGGTTCCAGTGGATCCGAACTCAGTAAATTCAGCATCGAAATGAATGATCGGACACAAATATGCTTGCACCTCCCTTTACGTTGACGAGAGTTGGGCCATCAGCCCAGGACGATACAATATAGGATATGCTCTCACTTTTCGTGAAGGAAACGTGAGGTGCTTTTGTCGTCAGTCATTGCAGTGGCGGATAGAGGATTCTGTCAGTGGCTGTGGTTGAACAGCAGAGACACTCGGGATTGGAACTAAAGGATATTTGAACAGAAAATAATTGGATGTTGATTGTTGAAGGCGCTCGCATCCGCGGCCATCTCCTAACTCGGATATTTCCGAATTCGTAATTCCCACGCTCCCCGCCCACGAGCACCAGTCACGACAACGGAAATAGCAGACGCATTACGCCCAACAAGCAACAAGTCCGCTCCAGGCCCATCCGGCCACAACTACAAACTAGTTAAGTGGGCATTCGATGCTAACCCTACCCGCCTTCAGACCCTATTCGAAGCGAAGCAAGCCTCCACCTAGGCCACCACCCGAAGGAATGGAAAACGGCCACTATTGTGGTCGTTCCCAAACCAGGCAAGGAGGACTACTCCCTCCCGAAGTGCTACCGCCCAATAGCACTCCTCGAGTGCTTAGGGAAACTGCTGGAGAAGGTAATCGCCAAACGCCTGACCCATGACATAGCTGCTTTACAGCTCATCCCCACTACACAATTCGGTGCCCGACCCTTCTCCTCTACAATTGACGCAGGCCTTTGCCTCACGCACGACATCGAGACAGCTCACGCACTAGGCGGAGTCTGTGGCTCACTACTGTTTGACATTCAGGGATTCTTTGATAACGTCAACCATACCAGACTGATAGTCTTGATAGAGTCCCTAGGCTTCGCACCAGAGATATGCAAGTGGACGGTGTCCTTCCTCAAGGACAGATCAGTCCACCTGCACTTCAACGGCTTCACCTTCGAGGAAATAGACCTGGAATGGGCACCCCCCAAGGCTCTCCTATCTCACCCGTCCTGTCGATCATTTACGCCTCCCCCTTGCTCCACCTCGCGAAACGATGGACAGATGCATCTTTCATGATGTATGTGGACGACGGCAACATCTTCGCGCGAGGCCCCACATACCAGGCACTGGAGCAAAAATTTGGAGACTGCTACGCAGATTGCCATGCGTGGTGCCAAAAAGCGGGCCTAACGATCGAACCCGAAGTTCTCTTCTTTTCCCGCACACGACCCAACCTTGCCCTACATGGACCACGCCCACGACAGATCCACCTCCCAAACTGGGCCCTCAACACGTACTACATGGTCAACGTGGCAGACCATGTCCGATACCTGGGCCCTCATTTCGACCACAAACTCACCTGGGACAAGCACATTTCGATCGTCGCGACGAGGGCCAAAGGCACGATCAAAGTACTCCAACTTCTCGGGGACTCAGTCTGCGGCCTGGACTACGGAAGCTGGCGCACGGCTTACAACGCCATATGTATTCCGGCCTTGACCTACGGCTCCCCAATTTGGTTCAGAGGCCAAAAGAAGCACATCAAGACGCTTCAGTCAGTCCAGAACTCGGCCGTCCGACTCATCGCTGGAGCTTTTCGCAGTACCCCTCTCGAACCTTTACACCAGCTGACTGCCATCCCTCCCATCCAGATCCGACTCCAACGCCTCTCGACTCAGGCAGCAGCCCGACTCCTCTCGTTCCCCACCTCCTCCCCGGTCCTGCACAGGCTTGGGCCCCCCTGGTCAACAGCAGAAGGGAGCGGGACCCCCCTCCCCTCCCCTACCCGCACGCGCCAACCCGACACTTGCATTCGAAGACTGTGCCGACGGGTCTCGGCAGAGTGCAGGACCCTCACCTGCTTCGACCTACCCCCGTGGAAACGACGCAATCCCCCGCCCGACCGCCTTACAATCACCCACAACCCTTGCGGAGGGGAGGACTGCAAGCGGTTGATCGAATCGATAAAGGCCAGGCATGGAGGCCAAGACGACCAAATCATCGTCTACTGTAGGGGCACTGGACCTAACCCCACACAAACTCGCCCGATGTGGACGGGAGCGGCAGTGGCCTTCAAGCAAGCAAGGGAGGTCGGCTCACGAGCCACCCCAATAGGCTTGAACGCATCCCATAGAGATGCAGCTTTCCGCGCCCTAGAGGACGCCGCCGAGCTCGCCAAGAGCACATTGTCCACTACCCATCGAGCTCGGTAACCATACTCACAGCTGACCACCAGATCATCCTGTGGTGTCTAACCACTGACAGAAATGACAATGCGGCAGCGTGTAGAAGATTCGGCGAAACCCTGGCAACCGCGCTTTTCAACCACCCGAACACCACCGCTTCCGTTAGCTGGATCCCTGGCTCAGCAAGTTTCCACCCCCTCAAGTGCATCCTTGAAGTAGCCGTAGCTGCGGCCACTGCCGCCGACCCAGCAGAACAACAGGAACCCTCCACCATCTCAGCCATTAAACAAACAGCAAAAACCCAAGCGATCAAGGAATGGGGAGACATCTGGCTAAAAGACCCACGCCGGAACCCCGCCTACCGGGCCCTCCATCACCCCCCCTCGGGCCAGCCCCCGGAGTTCATGGCTGGAATCGAGGGCTTTGCCAGACCAGTTTTCTGCACAGCGATACGTTTACTGACGGAACACCCCTTCACAGGCGAATACAACGCGAGGAATCGGCCCCGCGCCCCCGACCCGCACGATTGCCAATGCGGCCGGGCGCCGCTACAAAAAGCAGACCACATCATCACACAATGCCACCTATTTGACGACGCTCGCGAGGAGTACCTCCGACCTATCGACCAAACACTCTCAACACCCATACTATTTGGAACACTACGACACCACCCTCATCAGCTGCCCCATTCTCCTCCACAATGGTGCAGAAGGCCCACGTCCCACTATTTCAATGGCCGGGCCGTGGTCGGGAACCCTCGAGCCTCCCTGTGCTTCGTGGGGAGCACCGGTAATGTCAGCGATGCCAGCTTGACAAGCCACTGCGGGCGCATCATTGCAGGGCAAATGGCAAGGTACGTCGTAGCTTTGTTCGTCTTGTCTGTGGGTTCAGGTGGCAAGATGGTCGTGTACAAGCACGTGAGAACGCCGTTTACGGCAGTGGGGCCGGGTCAGACCCTGACCGGCCTGACCCATCGTCAAGCGCCCTGACCTTGACTGATCCAGTCACGTGAAGGGTCAAAGGTTGGTAAGTAATTTCCAAAAAATGTCTGACCTAGGTCAGTCGAAGTGACCCCTGGGTCAGGCTGAGCCGTACAACACTGAGTTGTTCTGCGGAAAGAGTCATTCCCAATGAATCTACGTGTTGTCGGCCTTTTAAGTGCACATACTTGGTGTTCATAAGTTATAATTTGTACGGGAATTATATTGCTTTCCTACTTATATGTGGAGGATCATGCATGGATAACCTAGTATCTACAACAAACACGACGTACAATAGGTAAGGTACATTCAATTCCTAAAACTAGAAACTTCATACAAGAGGTCGTGAACATGAGAGTAATTAAAGGTCGAAAGAAAAATAAGACGGCAACTCGACGCTAGCACTTCCAATGGAGGGGGGAAAAGCACTACCAATTGACTGAATAATCCTCCTCCTAATAGGAATCATACTCATTACAGTGGAATCTCGGGACCTCCTTCTCCAAAGCCTCTTTATAATCGACGCTGGTGATGCAGCCGTCCAAGATGAGACTCTTCAGGGGCACATTGTATGACCTTCGCCGACGGATGGCGTTCATGAGGACGTCATACAGCATGCCATAGTGAGGCACATTTGTGGAGAGGTCCAACTCTCCCAAGACCAGTGTCGTTAGATTTGGGAAGATAGGAAGGTCGTGTGCAGTGGCGTTGTCGACCAACTGTGGTGCCTCGAGATCTCTACTCTCATCTTGTCTGTTCTTCCCCTTACCACCAGATGTCGTGCTGACACGTTCCGGAGGTATGAGTGTAGTTAGGAAAGTAGCTGACCCGTCTCCTCCACAGGCTTCAATTGTGGTGATCTCCCCACAGCGTCCGAAAAGATCTCCCCAGTTCACGGACTCAGCAACGCCATCATCACGGAAGGTGATAGAGAGAAATTCGACTTCCGCGATGGGTAGTAGGACGTACATCTGCTCCATGGTGTCCGACAAGTGGCCAATGTCGAATGTCCTGTAGATTGTTAGACAATAGTCGGCGTCGTACTCCAGAAAACTTTCGTCGGTATTTGTGATTGTGGGAAGGTAACTGGATATGGTCATGTGTAGTGATTGCGCATTGTAGACACAAAGTTCGAAACCTTTGAATACGATGTGTTTATGTATCTTGAACGGAGCTAAAATGGGGGGAAGAAAGACGCCGCCACTATATGCGACAGTACTCTCAAAGTCGCACTGTAGGCGAAGCCTTATCGGAGAAGGTAGCTTGAGCATATTCGATATATTCGCGATGCTTGAACCCGACCCGGCAAGGTCCAGGTGGGAAAGGCGCGGAAGGTGAATGGTTTGTTCAGGAAAGGAGGGCATAGAGGGTAAACAAAATTGGAGAACAAGAACCTCCAATGCTGGGCTGCTAGTCAATAGATCAATGAACTGAGAGATGTTGAGCAAGAAAATGTCGTCGATGTTAGATCGATATTCGGATAGGACAATCCTCAGCTCGGTTAGTTGAGAACACGGAATGCTTGACCAAGGAACGCAGGCCCCGCAAAGCGAGAAGGTACGCAGGTTCGGGGCGTGGCCCTTGAAGAGTTTTGTTCCATTACGTGGGTGAAAACAAGTGTTGAAATAATTGTCGGACCTTTCGAGTTCAAAATGTTCCAAGACTGGGGCTTCCAGACTGAAAAGTTCTTCGATGCTGCTATTGATGGGGCGCATCGGCAGCACTAGAAGGCGGAGCTTGCGAGTATGGGAGAAATGTGAAGGAAACAAGGAAAGGACATCTACATCTGGTGGTCGATGTAGGTCTATAGTCAACGGCGCATACTTTGCACGAACCAGCATCTCGGCGATCCATCTCTTGCTCTTGGGGACACCTGTGATTATGGCCCACAATGAGGTATCCTTCAGCGCAACCTGACGCCAGTACTGGCACACATGTGTGACGTCGATCCAGCACCGTGTCACACGATTATTCGGAGATATTTCCTCTAGCGTATAGATATGAAAAATTTGTGCGAGAAGCTCGGAAGGAAGACGGGAGATCGGCACGAGGAAATTACGGCGCATACGCAGGGAGAGAATGTGAGCATCCAACGCGGAAATGGCTTCGGAGCGCGTGGTGGGGGTTCCAGTGGATCCGAACTGGGTAAATTCAGCTTCGAAATGAGTGAGGGGACATGAAGATGCTTGCACCTCCCTTTACGTTGACGAGAGTTGTGCCATCAACGCATCAGCCCAAGACGATACATGTAGGATATGCTCTCACTTTTCGTGAAGGAGACGTGAGGTGCTTTTGTCGTAAGTCATTGCAGCGGCGGATAAAGGATTCTGCCAAGGGCTGTGGTTGAACCGCAGAGACACTCCTCGGGATTGGATCTAAAGAAGGTTTGAAAGAAAATAATTGGATGTTCTCAATGAGAAAGATATGAAGAAAGTGTCGGGGGCTTGGTCTCACTCGCATCGCGGCCATCTGGATATTTCCGACCTGGCTCAGCCGAGCTCCTTGAAATATTCGTATTGTACTGTACTAAAGCTAAACATTCGAGGACTCCATTGTTTTGGAGTTCAAGGTTACATTCGTCGCTCATCTTACCCTCGATGACTTCAGCAACTTTGATTTATTGTTCACGATCACGGCATTTGTATATGTCTAAATACACTACCCCAAATCGAAAATTCAAAGGATATATTATGTACTAACTAGTCAACGTCCACGATAGCATGATGTCAATTTATAGGGTAATACCTGGGGTAAAGAAGCAGAATGAAACAAAAGCAAAAGAAAAATATCATCGTGCACTATACGTCACGGTCATCATCGCAGGAGGTTGTACAGACATCGTCGGCTTAGCCATCTTCTAAAGTTGATGGACCGAGCTATCATCATTGCAACTCTGGGGACCACTGCTTGCGTGGCATCCAACGCCCTTCCGCGTAAAAGCGAGAGTTGAGCGGGTACTCAAATCCCAAATCCTTAGTCGTCCCGATCGGGGCTACCCAAGACTCACATCGTCAACTACGATGCGCGAGGGAGGAGGAAGAAGAGAAAGTGTGGTAGAGAACACTCACGGAACCACATCCGCTCTCGCCGGCCAACGACCTGTTCCCAATGCGCGCCGATATCGACGAGCCACCACATGTTGCCTTCGCGCCCAATACGACTCCATTCACAGAAAGAGTACATCTCGTCTAATACGGCTGCCTCGCGGTCTTGCATAGCACGAGCAGAGAGATGCTCTTGACATATACGACAGCCATACTCATGACGCACATCTCGCTTGTCAGCACGAATCAAGACTACAGTCGAGCATTCCCGCCCTGCGGTCCTTATGAGATGCTTTCGTGAAAGGGAGGGTGAAGCCGAACGTACATGGCGATGACGACGATATATTGAGGGTCGACGTTTTTCTTCCGCGTACGGCAGTGCGCACGTTGAGCGCAAGAAGCGTAGTGAATGTCCAAAGGCAGAAGAATACGCCCCGTAACACAAAGACGAGGACAAACTTTGATATAATTTGATATATCACAGTGTACACGTCAGCCAATCATCCATGACGGACAAGTGATTCACCTTTTGATTCTGCACGCCGACGCACTGCCCAATCCATGCGTCGCTCCCCCGTCATCGCGTCACCCTTCGGACAACGAGAGACGAAATTCGAAAAAGACTCGTGACGTGCTCACAAGGACAATGATGATCACATGTTATGTCACACTACGACATCATCCTCATCAGCTCCCCCATTCTCCTCCACAATAGTGCTGGTGCACAAGGCCCACGTCTCACCATTTCAACGGCCAGGCCGTGGTCGAGAGCCCTCGACCCTCCCTGTCCTTCGTGAGGAGCACCGGTGATGTCAGCGATGCCAGCTTGTCAATTCGCTGCGGGTGCACCATTGCAAGGCAAATGGCAAGGTACGTCGTAGCTTTGTGTGGGTTGAGGCCGTTGAGGTGGCAAGGTGGTCACGTACAGGCGCGTGTGAAGGCCGTTTACGTCACCCGATGGGATTGAACGCTATTGTGACTTTTCAGCTCTTGGGTGATAACACTTTCGCTGTTGGTGGATACGCAAAGGTTATCCAAGCAAGCTCACTGACACTGCAGATATGGCTATCATGAGTGGCTCGATCATGATGAAGGTTGACTCAGTGAAGAACGTGATACTACGCATGGGGAAATTGACGAGTTTCGTTCGAGCGACAACACGTAGATTCATTGGGAATGACTCTTTCCGCAGAACAACTATCGCATCACTGCGTTTACCAACGACAATGCAGACATAAGCGGCTTGTATCTCCAGCTGGATTATGTACAAGACCCAACACTTTGTCCACTTGACGAACTACTCACTGGCACCGACCAGTTCATGCAAGGTCTAACATATGAAGATCATGACAACAGCTTTTGGAGATCGCTCATTTAATTTGTTAATAAACATATGAAGGTCTGGGGAACTAGAGAAGGGACATGCGCTTGCAGTTCGGCTGTTTGATCATCGGATGTCACAGCAAGACGTTTTCGACCCCACACCACATGTAGTATTAGCCACCACGCGTGGGATGCATATACGGTCTTTTCAAAGTTGGCACTCCGCCCTCTCTCTCCTATTCTAATAGACTCGCATCCACTAAAGCGCCAAAGGTATATCCCGAAAATGAGGCATACTCAAATGCCGTATCGTCATGGCGGCGCCCTGGCCGTGGCCGAGCGCTGAGCCTCACCTGGCTCAGATGGGTGTTAGTTAACTCACAGTAGTTTGCACATGGGCCACAGCCAGGCACAGTTTTCTGTCATTGAGTGACAGGATATCGCGGTCAGGACTTGGAACAGAGTACCAACTAGAGAAGTGTCGTCAAGCACGTGTCGGTCGAGTCCGGATTCCGCACGCGAGTTGGCTAACTGGGATTTTGTCTGGGGAAGCAACAATACGGATGAACAGGAGTAGGGGGCCTTGAAGCGCACACACTCGATGTTCATGGACGGGCTGCACGTTCAAAGTTGCACTTGTACCAAAATTGTATTGCTTTTCTATATGTGGAGGATCGTGATACTGTGATAGCATAACATATACAACAAACACGACGAACAATAGGTATGGTACATTCAATTCCTAGAACGAGTCGTACAAGAGGTCGTAAACATGAGAGTAGGTCAAGGGCGAAAGAAAAATCAGACGGCAACTCGACGCTACCACTTCCAATGGAGGTGGACAGCTCTACCATTCGACTGAATAATCATCAGAATAGCCTTCCTCTGGTTCGTCCCAATCGCCGAAATCCGAGTCGTAATCATATTCGTCAAAGCTATGGAAGGGCATGCGCCACTCTCTGTCACGGCGGAATCTCGGGACCTCCTTCTCCAACGCATTTGCGTGTTTGGCGGTGATGATACAGTCTCCGATGACGAGACTCTTCAGGGGAACGTTGTATGACCTTCGCCGTCGGATGGCATTCATGAGGACGTCATACAGCTTGCCACAGCGAGGCACATTTCTAGAGAAATTCAACTCGCTCAAGACGAGGGTCGTTAGATTAGGGAAAATAGGAACGGCGTTGTCGGCCAACTGTCGCGCCTCGATGTCTCTACTCTCATCTTGTCTCTTCTTCCCCTTACCACCAGATCTCGTACTGACACGTTTCGGAGGTGTGAGTGCCGATAGGAGAGTAGTTGTCCCGCCTCCGTAGGCTTCGATCGTGGTGAGCTCCTTACAGCGTCCAAAAAGTTCTCCCCAGTTCACGGACTCGGCAAAGCCAGGGGCGAAGATGGAGAGAAATTCGACTTCCGCGATGGGGAGAAGGACGCACATCTGCTCCAGGGTGTCCGACAAGTGGCCAGTGTCGAATTTCCTGTTGATTGTTAGACAATAGTCGGAATCGAGGTCCAGAAAACTTTCAAGGATACCATGATTTGTCGATGTGGGAAGGGAACTGGATATGGTCATCTGTAGCGA
>QFDX01000770.1:0-16070 GCA_003315875.1 Lactifluus piperatus | reverse complement strand
CACGTTGATCGTCCGCGTGTAGGCCAAGTCGCCACCAACGCCAATATCAGCTCGGCAGTCCATCCAGCATGGCGTTCCGCGAAGACCCACGTGAGCACCTTCAGGGCAGTCCGTTTTCTCACGTCGATTCGCAATAAGATTCAGTCGATTGCACAGCTATAGATGATACAGTTGCGAGGACTCTAACGCCAATACAAATCTACTCAGGTGGACATCCTAACGGTACCGGGAGCGGAGGCGACGACCCGGAATCCGAGTGACGGATTATCGGTATCCGGCAGCGGATTCTGGGTATTCGCGTCGGGGGTGAGCGGAGATTCTACGAGTTACCCAATTGAGAAGCAAGCCAGAGGCGCGTCGTAGAGAAACGAAGGCTCACCCGATGATTAGAATCAAGCCGTAGGTTTGCTTCTGGGTCGCATCCGCGGTCGTTGGGGCAGCATCTCGATGTGCATCGCGCCGAGGTAGTCTAGACACCTCCAGTACTCCAGGAAGGCGTTCGATCGCCATCGTCCGAATTTCTTCACCATGTCCGGGGGCACGCCGGATACGAGGTAGAAGGTGGTGCCTCCGATCCTGAGGCAGTGACCCGTAATCCGGGGATAGTTTTTCTTTGTGGCTCGGAGGATGTAATTGATGCGGCGAATGAATGTCGAGCGTGTTAGCGTCAGCAGCCTCCCGTTCGAGTCGTGGTAGGCAGCTATAGGGTGGTGTAATTCCAGACGGTTCTTGATAAAGTGTTTGTGTAGCGCGTGGATGGGATCCAGCGGGGCCTCCTGCCTGGGGATCCAGACGTCGTCGCCTCGACCCTTCACGGTCTTGGACCACGGTAGATGGAGGTTGGAGGCTCCGTTCTCGGCTGTCGACGCGGAGATGTTGGCAAAGGTAGCGTGGCGACTAGGGTCGAATTTTGCGGGATCGGATGATGGGCAGAGTATCTCGCCGGCTCGGAGTTGGCAGAAGAAACAGAGGAGTAGAACGCAGCGGATGGCAATGTCAAGGGGGGCCGAGCGGTCGAGGCCTTTGTCGATGTCGAGGAGCATATCTATCGTGACGGGGGCGCGACGTTGCCGATATGATTGGGCTGGTCGCATCTGCTCGATGCCCTTCACCATCCTGCGCAGCGTATCGTCGTAGTCCCAGTGATAGCCCAGTTCGCCGTGGAATTTCTTGATGGCAGAGATCTTGGCGCTCACCGTCTTCCCGCAGTAGCGACCAGCGAAAGACGAAGCCCAAGCCGCGACCAGTTTGTGTGGTGCTGGGAACGCGTCGTCTCTCCGAATCCCCAGTTTGTTGCAGTAAGCGAGGAAGTCTTTGACTCTGCTCGCGTCCTTCCTCCTGGTGGTCTCGCTAGTTGAGTGGTTTTCGATCTCTCTCATGCGTGCTAAGAGATCTGCTGGGAGGACGCCGGATAAGGGTGATCGGGTAGTTCGTCTATGGCCCGGAGATGGGCGGCTAGATATGTTGTGGGGTCGGTTAACTAGGATGTGGGGTCGGCTAGATCGGTTGTGGGGTAGTGAATCCGTATGGCTCCGGACTGAGCGTGTGGTAGTGTGGGGAGAGAGTCTGTGTCGGCGGGTGGGCTGAGAGCCGTTGCGCAGTTGGTTGGGCTCAGAGGAAGCGAGGTCGTGTCCCCCGACCGGTGTGTGGGGAGTGAGCACTCTGGGGTTTCTTATGGGGGGCATTGGTTCTGAGAATAAGGAGGCACGCCGCTTGTGTCATTGATGTGGGGTTGGGGAGAAGTTGTTGTCTTCTGTTTGCATGACATCATCGGCTTTATAATTGCGTGGTACGAAGGCGGACATCGTGGTAGTCTACGGATTTGTGTACGTATGGGAGAAGGTGGTAGGGTAATTTAGGAGGCCATGCGTAAAGTAGGGAACGTGAAGGGAAAGACCCGCGAGACGGGGCATCTGCGGTGTTCTCAGCGGTCGGTACCCACTGCGCGGAGACCCATATGTGGTACTCCTGTATGATCTTTACGATCTCCCTCAGAATCGAATTTTGTTGAGTGCCGCGAGAACGACCTGCTGCGAGAGCGCCGACGACGCCCGCATTGTCTGAGTGAACCACGACATGGCAGTTGGAGTATTTGGCCGTCACCAGTGTGTGCAGTGCGAGTTCAACCGCGACCATTTCTGCCCAGCCGATGTCGCGGCCATCGGATTGCCAGCCTGCCTTCAGCTCCCAGGCTAGCCATCTGCCGTCGAGGACGAGGCCGATCCCCCATCCTGTGGACGCGTCGACGAATAGCTGTAGCGGTAGGGGGTCTGGGGGGCGGATAACGTTCATGCCTACGAATGGTTGCGATAATTTATCGGTCCACCAGCGAATGTCGGAATGGGCGTCGCTTGGCAATCGATGGAGAACGTATTGCGAGGTGGTGGGTTTGAAACCGCCTCTAAACTTGTACAGCGAGACTAGGTGTGCGCGCCCTTCGGGTACTACAAGGGTGACGTGATTCAGCGTCCCTATTAGTCGCTCGGTTTCCCTCACAGAGTGGTGAGAATCAGCTGTCCAAGGGGAGAGTCGATTGAGATACTTCGATTTCTTCCGTTCAGGAAGTTCGACTGTTTTGGCGTTGAGATCCCACTGGAAGCCGATATATGTGAATGCGGTAGCGAAGTCGACGAATTTTTTCGGCGCCCAAGGCCAGCCCAGTTCATCGCCAATGTCCCAAATGAGTTTGGAATCGTACGAGAATATCTTAACATCGGCTGAGGAGGAGGATCGCTTCGGATATCGGAAGAAAATGAAATCGTCGACCCATTTGATAAGGGCTTCGATCCCGCGGTGTAGTAATATCTTCACCATGGCGTCCGCGATCCTGCCCCAGATGCCCGGTGCTGGGGATATGCCGAAGTTGAGGACGTGGTCGAGATGAATCAGGCCTTTTATTTTCACCGCTAGAAAGCGGCGCGCCGTTGGGTGGGTGGGAACGTTCCGGAAGGCGGCGTCAACATCGAATATGGCTGCTTCAGTGCCTGGGGGAGCGTCCGCGACCAGCAGGTAGCATTCCGAAAAGGAGCCCCAGGTACACTGGAACTTCTTGGAATCGATTACGGCGTTCACTGAGGTGGTCGAAGGGTCAAGAAGGTAATCATTCGTCGCGATCGGCGACGGGTGGCTATGTACATTGGCTATTCTATTGCGAGGGTACGAGTGGTTAACGATAACGTGAAGCTTGCCCGGAGCTTGTTCTATAACGGCGAGAGGGGCAGTACGAAAATGTCCGATCAAGGACTGCAGTTCGTCGGGTTGATACCCGCGTGAGACGCGACCAAGCCTTATCTCTTCGGCATACTTGGTCACGACGAATTCTTCATGTTCTGCAGACGTGTAATGATTATCTGGAATGAAAGTTGATGCGATGGTGTATTCTTCGAGGCCAACAAGAAACCCGTTCCGGAGACCAGCCGGGATGTCGCGATAGAGCTCCCAGATGCCCGCGTCTGTGAGAGCGCTATCCCAGGCGTCGGGTGTGAGCCTGGTGACGATCGGGTAGAGATGCTCAGGCGGAGCATCTGGAGGAGCCGTGGTCGGCCCCGCCACAGAGGGAGCATGAATGGTGATATGCGCAGTGCGCGCGTTGACACCCGTTTGCGCCGGAGTTGAAGGCGATGCACACGACTTTGTTGCCGAGGGCTTTGTCAAGCCATACGCCGTTCTCGAAGACGAGGCGTCTAGCTTTCCCCTGGTGGTCCCTGTGGTAGTGGGCGTCGCCGCATAGGTAGCATTTGGAGGGGGCGGTGGGTCGCGTTGGGTCACGAAAGGTATCTCTGCCAGAAGATCCCCGCGATGCGACAGTGTGGCCCCCCCTGCCTCGGGATCGCGCTCCGTTTCCGTTGCCACGCAATCCTCTGGATGACGAAGTCTCGCCCGAGCTGAAACCGCCGGCAAGCTGTAACTGCTGATAGACCATCGACAAGCTCTTCAGCTTGAATTTCTCGTAATCGTCTTCTCTGAAGAGCATGCCGAACCTGTCGTCTTGTCGGGCCACCCAGTTGGCGTATGATTCGATTAGATAGCCCCGGTAGACAAGCCAATCTTCGGTCCAATCGGTCCTCAGTGTTATGGTAGAGAAGAAGGTTGCGAACATGTCGGCGCAAGCTAGGGCTCTCTCGCTGCCTTTGTGTGTCTCGGCCGCCGGGATCATGTGTTTGCGGATGCCGAGGGTTAGATTCTCTCGGACCTGGGTAAACTCGTCCGTTGTCAAGCTATGATCAGATGAGGCGTTCAGCGCCTTGTGCTTGAGTCTGAGCTC
The DNA here is from genome assembly GCA_003315875.1 of Lactifluus piperatus. Taxonomy (NCBI): domain Eukaryota; kingdom Fungi; phylum Basidiomycota; class Agaricomycetes; order Russulales; family Russulaceae; genus Lactifluus; species Lactifluus piperatus. The sequence continues at coordinate 11,806 of QFDX01000770.1, read as the reverse complement.
TCCTTTGTCTGTCATGCTAAGTTCGCTGTCAAACGCATCGACGAATCGCATGGCTGTCCTACATGCTTTGTGCGTGCACAGGGACAACGGGATGTAAGCTCGAAAGCCGGTCTCGAGTATCTTAATGACGTTGAGGGGGAGTTCGTTCGACGATCCCGTGATGGCGCGGGAGAAGGGCTTGGAGGTCGACCCGGCTGGTGCGGGGGGATCGGCGGCCCCGAGGGACGGTTTGGGGCCGAGAGCAAGAGAGATGGCCGAGGCGATCTCGTTTGGATTGGCAAGGGATGAGTGTGCAGATATGGCAGCGGCAATAGCGTCCACCAAGGCGGTGGAGGGCGGTGCGAGGGCGTGCCCGACAAAGCTGGTGGCGGCCGCATTGCGGGCGTGTGATTGATCTGTGATGATAGTTACGTTTGTTAGCCTGCGGGCGAACGGGGTGATAGGAGAGGTAGAACTTGCATTCCCCAGATGCGCCGGGTTGCGAGCGTGGGAAAGGCGGTCCCAATGATGCAGAGCGCTGCAGGGTATATGCGTGCTGGGGGACGCTTGCGGCATCGGCGGAGGGAGGCAATGGAGGCTCCAAAGGCCTCCCTAGAGACCTGGCGTGGTCGTCGGCCGGCCTCTGAATAGAGGGGGCCATGTTCGTGCGGAACGCAGGGCTATTGAACGGCTCAGCCAGAAAGGACCCGCGGTCAAGATTGGGTGACGCGCCACCCTGCAGAGCTGATGTATGCGGAAGCAGATCACCCGATGTGGGGGGTAGGCAAGGGACGCGCCCCGAGGTCGGCCCTGGCAGGGCCTGGAACCTGGCATGGAGGATGGGGTCCTGGGTGATCGGGCTGGACGAGGGCAGGGGGATGCGAGGGGAAGCGGGCATCGTCCTGCTTCTGCTGAGTTTGCTCAGGACGGGCCGGAAGTCGGACTGCATGGGGGACCTTGCAGGTTGCCCGGTTGACTCCAATGGTGAAGTGACCATGGGGGTTGGGGGACGTGTGCCAATGCGGGGCGGAGTCCTTGGGCCCTGAGAGAGGGGTGGAAGAGCGTCACTGTGGGGTTCAACCCAATGATCGGGGGGAAAGTCGTCGCGCGAGGCCAGGCGGAGAATGGATGGGGCGCGTCGGATCGAAATCCGAGCACCGCCGGAGGTGGCGGATTCTCCCAGGACCGAGCCGGGGGTAGCAACAGCGGCCACGTGCTGGGCGCGCCGGTCCGCACCTGGGGCGTCGCTAGTAGCTACTCGCTTCCTCCCAGCCGTAGGGTAGTCCGAGCGTGCGTCAGAAACAACTTGTGCGTCGCCGATGTCCCTGGGGGCACCCACGACGTCAGGCTGAGACCGGGGCACGTCAGCTGAGCCTCCGACTGGTGGGCCACGAGAGCTTGCGTCAGTGTCTTCGACTTGCACTTCGTATTGCCAGCCCGGCTTGTACTGCGTGCCGGGGATCATTCTTGCATAGGTCGTCTGTGGCGCCGGGGGCTGTGGGGACGGCTGCTGTGCCGACCGTAATCTAAGCGACCGGCGCTGGATGGAGAGGGCCCCGGCTCCTTCCGGTTCCTGGACTAGAGAGGTTCCTTCCTGCTGGGCGGCAACGAATTGGGCGCTCAGGGTTGTGGACCCCGCCGCGGAAGTCGAGGAAGATTGTGTAGATGCGGAGTCCACGGGACGCGAGGCTGATTTACGCGGTTTTACCCCGTGTTTCTTGGGTCCCGCCATCGTCAGAAAGCGAGGGGAGTATTGGATGTGCAGAAGCTAGTTTCGAGCGCGAAAACTCGATTTTCTCAGAAATCGTCGTCCTTATGTTAGACGATGGAGGACAAGTGACGCCAGGTCACCTGATCTTATCGCGGTATCTATCACGTTACAAAACGCCGGTACACTACTCTCGCGTGCTCGACGTCTACCTACAATCTCGGAGCCCGGTTCTAACACATCTGTCCTCTCCGGCTAGATAATTCTGGGACAATTCTGGGACGATACATTGCCTGCAGCAGTGGCACAGGAATTTCGCAAGAACTTTACCGCATCAGTCCGACCTGTGCTCACTGAGCTAGCTGGTGGTGAATCGAGTGCTAGTTACTCAAATGAGGCGGACGTACTGGAGCCTAATTTCGCGGTGACGTTTTATGGCCCAAATTATGCTCGTCTTGAGTGCATCAAAGCTAGGTACGATCCTCGTGACCTTTTCATCGTTCCGACCGGAGTCCGGAGCGAACATTGGGATGCGGAGGGCATGTGCCGGCTATATAAGTGAACATAATAGATATATGGTTAACCCCTGTCCTCAATTGTTACTCCAGTTACCTATTTGAGACTGATGTAACTGCTGGGCTTGGCGCTGAAGCAAAGGCAGAACGTCACTGAGTCGCCACGCGAGTGGATGTGCGATAAGGTGTTGTTTGGTCTTTGCTCTCGTAGGCTTTCGATGCATTGTCGAAATCACTTGGAAGTTGGATGTGGTTGTGGTTCGTTGCAGGGTCAAATGAGACATCAATCAAGGGGGTCGTGAAGATGTTCATGCAGAGAAGCTGATGATACTAGGATACTAGTAACGAATCGTTAATTAACGGAGAAAAGGGAGGCGGTGGATAGTCGAGTACAGGTAAATGGGCCTTAGCGCATCATCTCTAATCTGTCTCATGGTCCGCACCGCTGGGTGGTTATGCAAACATGTGATTGGCGCACAGGACTGGCAGCAGTAACCAGAACACTGGGACACCAAAAGGAATCAGATGAATGTGTCCGAGGGCCGAGCCTGAGCGAAATCACGTAACAGGGGTAGAGCTAACCCGAGATGCCTGCACACAAAGTGATCACATTCAGAGGGACTGCATTCTGGATTATAATCCGCGAGGTCAGGATTGGAGACTAGGAATAAAGCCAGACGAACACAGAGATTGTTCAGCAGTGACCTGAGGCAGCATTACAGTTCCCAACTTCGAGCTTCTAAGCGGAGCGGGGAAAAACTGTCGGTCCGGTTGGGAGCCCGATTGAAGAATTCTCTCAGTGGCTAAGTATTGATCATCAAGCTGATGTTCCATCACGCCCAATATTCTGGCGAGGAGGTAGCACCCCATCATGGTCTTCATAATGCCCCGTGTACCGTGCAACGTGATGCTTCCTACCACAACAGGCTGCTAGCATACAGCTTAGAATTGTCGACGACTGATGTTCCTTCCCATTTGTCCCAAGCAAACCGCGCTGTCATCGACACCATCAGTTGTCCTAGTCGCTCCACCCGTCGAACGTTACGGTAGTAGTTCTACCTCTGCTGCGTGTTCAAGCAGCATTCGAGTGGCAGTTACCATTAGGGACTAAGCTAAAAAAACAGCTGAGCGCACATTCACACACAATCACTCTCTATCGTTTTTCAGTCCGGCGTCAATCAACCATTTTTGTCGCACTGGGCACAGTGTTTGAGGCTAAGTGGCACCCCCCTTTTTTATCTGCTGCTGCGTTCTTGCGAGACATGTGGTAGCCCTATCCGGTTGGATATTTCACGGTGACGTGAGTGAACATTTCCGGCTTATAAAGCCACTCAAACCCGGCGTGGCGTGTGCCGTAATTCTGTGAAACTCCGAACTTTTTGAAACTGATCTCATGACTCGGAACTGATCTCGCGGATTCGTGCCTAGCCAAACATAGTGACCCGACGTCACCGGGTCACCCCTGCCCCCGACTAATCCCTCATGATCGTGCGTGTTGACTCACGATAGCATCCGACAATCCTTTGTTTGAGATCATCATAGAGTTCAGCAGGCATCGCGACAGCAACAAATTAAAGCTGATGATTCCAGCGGACGCGATCTTATCAATAATTCGTGACATCGGTCACTGTTTGGCTACTTTGCTCCAGGTCACGAGGCCCGTTTCAAGATTCACAAAATTATGCAAAGCGCTGTGACTGGACTTTCATCGCATCGCATCTGAATTCTGAACCTACTATTAGGATCTCTGCCTCTCCACTCGGATGTACTGCCCATAGGTCAATTGTACCGGCTTTTCCGAGATTTCAACTGCTTAAGATGCGACAAGCGTCCTAAGCTGATTCTTTGTCGTTTTGTCCCACCCTCCCTCTAAAAAAATGTTTTCGCTTCTTCGCCCTATAACTGCTACAGCGATAGCAGTGTGCTTCTTTGGCCCAGCTGATGTTTACGCATGGTCACGCTGTCGCCACCAGCCTGGTGATCCTGGTTATCCCACTAATGCAGATTGGTCTGCTTTAAATGACACTATAGGCGGCAGCCTAATCAACGTCGTGCCCTCTGCAAAGGCTTGTAGTCAGTTGGGCTGCACTGAGGTTCAGTGGGAAAGTGCTGTTTTTCGACAAGCCATTCCTGGTTCAATGAACTCGGTTCGTAGTCCGAATTGATCGCTCTTCTCATTAGTAATCTTTGAGCACGTATAGTACAATTGGGAACAGGTGAGCTGTCTACAGCCGTGTTATCCTTTCTGCACTCTCATCACAACAGGATTATTACCCTTCCGTTGAGCTGTGTTTACGTAACGACACTACTTGTGCCCAAGGAGATGTCCCTCTTTATGGAATCAATGCAACAGACGTTCAACATATTCAGGTTTACACCTCTTTTCGCCCCGCATGATCACCACTTACCCGTTTCTAGGCTGGCATCAGATTTGCACAGGCCCACGACCTGCGTGTTGCTATCAAATCCTCGGGCCATGATTTACTCGGTCGTTCTACTGCAAGACATTCACTCCTCCTCTGGACGGCTTACCTCAAGAATATCACCTTTGCAGAACACTTCTATGTAGCAGGCGCAGATCAAGGTTCTGTGGTTACTCTTGGCCCTGGAGTCGGCTTCAAGGCTGTCTACGGTGCTGCTAAGGTGCAGGGTAAGATGATTGTTGGTGGCACTGCCGCGACTGTCTCTCCCGCAGGTGGATATGTCCAAGGTGCTGGGCATTCTCTCTTTTCACCACAATTCGGACTTGCCGCAGATAATGTACTTCGTACGTGGTTTAATTTTAATTTTAATCACTATTCCTCCAGATATGGCTGAAGGATGACTCCAGAATTCCGCGTCGTTCTGGCCGATGGCTCATTCGTGACAGTCAACTCGGTGTCTCACCCAGACCGTACGTTTGCTGTACTTTGCTGACCCTCATCCCCTCACTTTCCTCTTATAGTGTTTTGGGCCATGCGCGGTGGTGGCGCTGGTAGCTGGGGTGTGATTATCGATGCCACCTTCCGCACATTCCCCACTTTTAATGCAACTGCCCACAACGTTACTATCCTGAAAGCAACATTAGACCAGACAGCCGCTGTGATTACGACACATGCGAAGCACATCAAGGACTGGGATGCGGTCAAGGCTGGAGGGTACATCAGTCTGTCTGGATCGATAACAAATATCAGCCTTTCCTTCCTCACATTTTTCAAAGACCTGGACGGTAATGCTAGCAAGGCACAGATGTCGTCTTTCCTAAATGATACAAGGGCGCTCGGAGCTGTTGTGGAAGAGTCCACAATCACTGCACTTGTCAATGATATCGTTACAGTCCCAGATGACCAGGCTGGGCTTAATAGCATTTCCAGTTCTCGCCTCATTCCCAATTCTGTTTACCTCGATTCGCCGAGCAACATTGGTACTACTTTCAAACAATTCGTATTACAGAATATCACACAAACGTACGGTATCTTTGTCGGCGGTGGTGCGCTTTCTGTTCCTCATTTTCCTGCCCGTATTCCAAGTTAATCGTCCGCCTGTAGGCCAAGTCGCCGCGAACGCTAATATCAGCTCTGCAATTCATCCAGCATGGCGCTCCGCGAGGTCCCATGTGAGTACCTTCAGGGCAGTCCGAGCCCGATTCTAACACGTCCGTCCTCCCTGGCTAGATATGGTTGAGCCAAACTTGGGACGATACGTTGTCTGCAGCAGAAGCACAGGCATTTCGCAAGAACTTCACCGCATCAGTCCGGCCTGTGCTCACTGAGCTAGCTGGTGGTGAATCGAGCGCTGGCTACTCAAACGAGGGCGACGTGTTAGAGCCTAATTTCGCGGTCACGTTTTATGGCCCAAATTATGCTCGCCTTGAGAGCATCAAAGCTATTTACGATCCTCATGACCTTTTCATCGTTCCGACCGGAGTCCGGAGCGAACATTGGGATGCGGAGGGCATGTGCCAAGTATAGAAGTGAATATCATAGATATATTGTTTACCCATCTCCTCAATGGTTACTCTCGTTCCCGGTTTGAGACTGATGGAACTGATGGTACTCAGGCTGCCCGAGACGACACAAAAACTAGACTTGAAAGCTGAATTTTTTGGAACCCTTCGCAGGGTTTGTTCTTGTCGCATCTTGAACTCGTTCTCACTTCTCAGTCTTGGCGTTGTGTCGTCGGGCACAAAAGTCTTGTGATTTCTCTTGAAACACCTTACAGACTGACACTAAAATAAAAAGAGCGTATTCTCGAAGTTTCGTCGGTGTTCTTCAAAATTTTACCGTCCGCGTGAAGTGTTTGGGATCAACTTCAAAAGCGCTGACCAATCTGGTGCAGCTTAAAGGAACGTGACCACGTGCTCATACCGTTTGTAGGTAATTCATGTGCCTGAGAATCTTTTATCCGATGTTTCATGCCTTTGTCATGGCCATTTTCTCTGCTACTGTAAACAAGAAAGGCTTCCTCTAGTACTTGTAGCTACATAAAGAGGACAGCTTGTCCTGGCTCCAAAAAATCAGCGTGTCCATTCCCCCTCCAAAAAAAACTCGTGTGATCGCTTCGGCAATAGGAAGCATTCAAGGCTTCTCACTTGGCCTATCACCTTCGCTCACACCCATACAAAGAGGTCCCCACTCTGAGCTACTTGTATTAGATCACGTAGCCCCCAGCTTGTCATGAGGAACTGCAGGACTTGGCGTTGAAGTAAAGGCAGAACAGCACTGGGCGCCACTCAAGTGGATGCCAGTGTGCAATTATAAGGTCTTGTTCGGTTTTTGCTCTCGTAGACTTTCCATGCATTGTCGAGATCACCTGGAAGTTGGATATGGACGTGGTTCGTTGCAGGTTAAACGAGACATATATCAATCAGGGTGGGTACCTAGAACATTGTTCATGCTGAGAAGAGACTAGTAAACGAGTCGTTAGTAGTTGGCGGAAAAAAGGGAGGTGGTAGATAGCCGGGTACAGGTACACGGACACTGTCGCATCAAGTCTAATGATCTCTAGAAATCTGCCTCATGGTTCGCACGCTTGGTTATGATTGGCGCACAGGACTGGAATGTGGTAGCCGCATGACAGCAAAGCATCTGACAGACGCTAGTAGAGTACGAGACACATTAAAGCGTCAATGCGGATGAGACACGGCCGCACGCATCGTGATACGCTTTTCCCATGATCACGACTAGGTACGTTTGGGAAATTGCCCACACTATGCGTTGCTTTGATGCCACGGAGGCTCAAGCATAAATACCCTATGTAGTAGACTGAGTCATCTTGGTTATCGCACCACGTGCGAATACTGAGTCCATTGTCCCTTGTACAGGACTTATATCGCGCGCGAAAACCTATCATTTCTACACAAGCAGCATTCGAGCGGCAGTGCTTTACCTGCGCACTCAGGAGTTGCTGAAAAACAGCTGAGCTACCATCTACACAAACCATTCTCATAGCCGCGGGCTCTATCGATTTTCCGCCCGGCGTCAACCAATGATTTTTGTCGAACTAGGGCACAGTACATGGGCTATGTGGTACTACCTCCCTATTTCATGTCCTGCTGCGTTCTGGTCACCGGTGGTGCCGCATCCATAGGCTGAAGTTGGTCATTCACGATGACGTGGTTTGTACTATTCAGTACCTTAAAAAGCTGATCAAAGATCCCAAAGCAGCGTGGCGTTTGCGGTAATTCTGAAACTCCGAAACTGATCTCGTAACCTCGTGCCTAGCCAAACATAGTGACCCGACGTCACATGTGTCACATCCGACACCCGCGTGACACCCGATTAATCCCTATCGTGCTCGCGCGTGTTGCCTTAACATATTATCTGACAATTCTCTATTTGAAACTACCAGAGAGTGCAACATGCATCGCGACAGCAAACCCGATGATCCCAATGGACGCGATCTTATCGATTATACGTGACATCGTTCACTGTTTGGCAAGGCACCAGGTCACGAGACCAGTTTCAAGGTTGTTAGAGTTTCACTCACGGAATGATGCAAGGGCGCTGTTTGATCCTATGGCATTATGTCATCTGAATTGTGAACCTATGGATCTCTGCCCATCCACTCGGATGTACTGCCCATGAGTCAATTGTACCGGCTTTTCCGAAGTTTCAACTGCTTATGAAGTGACAAGCGTCCTAAGCTGAGTCTTTCTCGCCTTGTTCCTCCCTCCCTATACAGTTTTCTCTTCTTCGCCCTATAACTGCTGCAGCTATAGCAGTGTGCTTCTTTGGCCCAGCTGATGTTTACGCATGGTCACGCTGTCGCAACCAGCCTGGTGATCCTGGTTATCCCACTAATGCAGATTGGTCTGCTTTAAACGACACCATATGCGGCAGCCTAATCAACGTCGTGCCCTCTGCAAAGGCTTGTAGTCAGTTGGGCTGCACTGAGGATCAGTGGGAAAGCGCTGTTTTTCGACAAGCCATTCCTGGTTCAATGATCTACGTTCGTAATCTAAATTGATCTCTCGTCATTAGTAGTAATATTTGAGCACGTATAGTACAATTGGGAACAGGTGAGCTGTCCAGAGCCATGTTGTCCTTTCTGTACTCTCATGACTACAGGATTATTACCCTTCCGTTGAACTGTGTTTACATAATGACACTACTTGCGCCCAAGCAAATGTTCCTCTTTATGGAGTCAATGCAACAGACGTTCAACATATTCAGGTTTACACCTCTTCTTTCTCTGCATGATCACCGCTTACCCGTTTCTAGGCTGGCATCAGATTTGCGCAGGCCCACGACCTGCGTGTTGCTATCAAATCATCAGGCCATGATTTACTCGGTCGTTCTACTGCAAGACATTCACTCCTCCTCTGGACGGCTTACCTCAAGAATATCACCTTTGCAGAACACTTCTATGTGGCAGACGCAGATCAAGGTTCCGTTGTTACTGTTGGTTCTGGGGTCAACCTCAAGACTGTCTATGCTGCTGCTAAGGCGCAGGGTAAGATGGTCGTAGCTGGCATTTCCGCGACTGTCTCTGCCGCAGGCGGATATGTCCAAGGTGCTGGGCACTCTCTCTTTTCACCACATTTCGGACTTGCCGCTGATAATGTACTTCGTACGTAGTTTAATATTAATCTCCAGATATGAGTCATCATACGACTGAAGGATGACTCCAGAATTCCGCGTCGTTCTGGCCGATGGCTCATTCGTGACAGTCAACTCGGTGTCTTATCCCGACCGTACGTTTGCTGTACGTTTGCTGGCCCTCATCCCCTCACTTTCCTCTTATAGTGTTTTGGGCCATGCGCGGTGGTGGCGCTGGTAGCTGGGGTGTGATTATCGATGCCACCTTCCGCACATTCCCCACTTTTAATGCAACTGCCCACAACGTTACTATCGTGACAACAACAGTAGACCAGACAGCCGCTGTGATTACGACACATGCGATGCACATGAAGGACTGGGATGCGGTCAGGGCTGGGGGGTTCTTCAGTCTGTCTGGATCGACATCAAATATCAACATCTCTCTCCTCACAATTTTTAAAGACCTTGACGGTAATGCTAGCAAGGCACAAATGTCGTCTTTCCTAAATGATGCAAGGGCCCTCGGAGCTGTTGTGGAAGAGTCCACAATCACTGCACTTGCCAATGATATCGTGACAATCCCAGATGACCAGGCTGGGTTTAATAGAATTTCCAGCTCTCGCCTCGTTCCCAATTCTGTCTACCTCAATTCGCCGAGCAACGTCGGTACTGCTTTCAAACAACTCCTATTGCAGAATGTCACAATAACGTACGGTCTCTTTGTTGGCGGCGGTGCGCTTTCTGTTCCCTATTTTCCTGCCCGTACTCCACTTTGATCGTCCGCGTGTAGGCCAAGTATCCGCGAACGCTAATATCAGCTCTGCAATTCACCCAGCATGGCGCACGGCGAGGACCCATGTGAGTATCTTCGGGTCAGTCCGAGCATGATTCTAACACGTCTATCCTCTTTGGCTAGGTGCTCGTGACCCAAATTTGGGACGATACATTGTCTGCATCAGACGTGCAGGCATTTCGCAAGAACTTTACCGGATCAGTCCGGCCTGTGCTTACTGAGCTAGCTGGTGGTGAATCGAGTGGCAGCTACTCAAACGAGGGGGACGTGTTAGAGCCTAATTTCGCGGTCACGTTTTATGGCCCAAATTATGCTCGCCTTGAGAGCATCAAAGCTATTTACGATCCTCATGATCTTTTCATCGTTCCGACCGGAGTTCGGAGCGAACATTGGGATGCGGAGGGCATGTGCCAGGTATAGAAGTGAATATCATAGATCTATCGTTTACGCATTTCCTCAATGGTTACTCTCGTTACCAGTCTGAGATTGATGGAACTGCGGACATTCTGGCTGCCTGACACGAGACGAAAACTCGACTTGAAAGCCGAAAATTTTGAACCCTTGGCAGGGTTTGTTATTGTCGCACCTTGAAGGCTTGAACTTGTGCTTGGTCTCGGCATCGTGTCCTCAACTCAGACCTCAAGCACAAAAGTCTTCTGATTTCTCTTGAAACATGTTAAAGACCGACATTTAAACAAAAGAGTGTATTCTTGAAGTTTTAATGGTGTTCTACAAAATTCTACCATCTATGTGAAGTGTTTGGGATCAACCTCAAAAAAGTGTTGACCTATCCTGGTACAGCTTAAAGTGACGTGTCCATGTGGTACTTCACCGTTATATGCTAGTTTGCTAAGCCTCAAGGCACTCTTGCATGCTTCTTTGCTTCAATCCCCTCGGTAGGACTTTTCTTACATTCCTTGCACACAGTTCAACCCGGTCTATTGCCCCATAACTTCTACAAAATATCTTAATTGTGAGGTACAATCTGTTTTATATATTATATCACTAATAATTAGCTAAGCCTTCCTCAGGCTATTTGAGGCTTGCCCCCCAACAACTTTATTCTGTATTATTATGTGTGAGCTCAGGATTGGAGTAGGAATAAACCCAGACAAGCATTGCCATCATTCAGCAGTGATGGGTAGAAGCGTGAGGCAGCATTCGGTTCCGAATATTGTCGGTCCGGCAACACCGGTTGCGGGCCCAACTTGAAGCGCCCGAGTCAGGAATTCTCTCATGGCCACGTCTTCTTATCATCAAGCCCCTGATGTTCCGTCGCCAATATCCTGGCAGGGTAGCAGTCATGGCCATCATTGGGGGTCCAGATGGCTGGCCCGAGTGCCGCGCAACGTGGCGGTTCCTACAATCACACGCCCCTGGATGCCATTAAGAGTTACGAGTGGCCCATGTTCCTTCCGATCTTTCCCAAGCAAGAAAGCCACTCTGTGATCGGCACTATCATTTTGACCTTGTCACGCCACATGTCGAATGCTACGGACGGTAGTGCTACCACTGCTGCGCGTTCAAGCAGCTTTCGAGCGGCAGTGTTTGGTTTTGCTTTACCATTGTGGACTCTGGAGTTGCTGAAAAACGGGTGAGCGCCAATCCACACACACCATTCTCACAGCCACGGGCTCTATTGCTTTTCCGTCCCACGTCAATCAAGCATTTTTGTCTCACTAGGGCACAGTATATGGACCGCTATGTGGCACTTCCCTTTTTCATTTGCTGCTGCGTTCTTGTCAGGCAAACGTTTGCGGCCAGCGGCCAGAATCGTCATTAACTGGGCTTC
>QFDX01000766.1:0-15557 GCA_003315875.1 Lactifluus piperatus | reverse complement strand
TTACCGTTCACTTCACTGCCGCTGTGACCGTTCGCGACCTACGGCCGCTCACTACTCGCCCTAAACTATGGGTGCAGGTGGTCACAACAATAAGTTTGAACTCCGATTATCACGTGACCTGTTGACATGACAACAGGTCACGTGCCAGGTGAGCGCTTATTTGGTCACATGATGGGCGCTAAACATCCGCACGTGACATCACGTGACTTCGGTCCAACATTCTATCACGTGACAAGTCACGTGGTTGGTTGGTCTCGACCCTGCTTACATAAGGATTCCGCGGAATTCTTCTATCTTTTCGAAGCATCGGACTTTGAAAGCACGGACCATCTGACGTCACGCATCCGCCTTATCAGCCAATAACAATCATTCCGCCGATCTCGGCCCATTGTCGGCCTTTCCGCGATTAGGTTCAATCTGAGTTTCAAATCCAAGGACTGAAGAGATATAAGTTCGAAACTTGGTTGGCGAGGACCCCCATCCCCGCCAAGTATCCTTGGTTAGCACTTCTCCCCCTTCTTTTACTCACCGCTACTGCCAAGCTGTGACCGTTCAAATGGGGGGTGGGCTTGACACCGAGGCTCCCGTGTGACTCATTTAGCAGTGAGTCCCGCTTCGAATTACCCGCGGCTAACCTCTGGCAGGTACGTAGCTATGTTAGGCGGTCACACGGTTCTCCTTGGGCGTTCCCTCTGGCAGCCCCCCACCCTTGGACGGAGATAGGATGCCAGTTCACAGCTGGGTGAGTGGTCCTATCTAGTGCGTGAGGGCATGTGCGACACCTTCAAATTGCTGGGACACCCTAAAGCCCGAGGTACCCCCGTCACCCGAAAGGGTAGCCGCCAGGTTTAGAACCCCGGCCGGCGGGATCGGCCCACCGCCGTTGGTGACAATCCGAGGGATTCTAGACGATGACGGCAGGTATCTGCCTAGTTTAGGAATGGGCAATCAGCAGCGAAGCCCCTACGGTGTGTGTACGCTACAGGAAGCACCATGGGGAACGTTCAACGACTAGACGGAGGTGGGTCGGTTATTACTGTAGCCGGCTTAAGATATAGTCTATGGCCCCCCGAAAGGGGTTTGTGTACGCTAACCGGCATGGGTTGCCCTCTGGGGTTTTGTTTAGGGGCCCCCCCATGTCCGGCCTGAACGGCACATGCTTACAAAGACGGTGTGGCTCCTGGCCGTTGCGGGTCAGGCTCACGCTCCTTGCTACAGGGAGGGCCGATGTCTACGGAACACTGCCAGTCCGGGCGCGTTCGCCGTACTGGGCCCTTAGCAGGCCGTAAGTAAGAAGGCTCCAGCCAGGGGTAAGTTAGGTAAGTCATTCCTCCCCTGACACTGGCACTGCCGACGAGGCGGGAACCGGCCGTTGCCGTGGCGGGCATCTTTGGGGGAGAGCCAAGTAGGCGCTCTGGGACCTGGGGTAAAACCCAGTGAACCGGTCTACGTAACTCGTAACCCAATTCGGGCTGCCATTAAGCCCGGGTCTCAGTACTTAATCTTAGGTCTGAGCAAAGACCTGGGCGGGTGACCCTTTCTTTATCCATAAGGAGATGCCCATCAGCTTCGGTTCTTGGGTCCTGCACGTCGCGACGCTCCACCCTAAACTATACAAGCGATCCACTCACCATCATGTCCTCTGCCACCGTCCGCGCCCTCTCCCCCGCCCTCGCCAACATCGCCGGGGCCTCTTTCGCCGCCATGCACTCCACCGCCGCGGAAGCCGCCACGTCAGCCACCGCTGCCCGTCATCGGGTCCTGTTTGGTGCAAGCAGTGTCGTGGAATTAATTGAGTTCATCCCCTCTGACTACCGCCCTGTCCTCGCTGACCATATCCATGGCATAGTGAAAGTCGTGGGTAAGCACGACTCAGCCTCCCGCACCTTGGCCAAGTGGCGGGGGCTGCAGGACAAGGGCCAAGTCCCTCCTCACCTGCGGGGCTCCGCCCCAAAGGTCCAGTTAACCTCGGAGTACGCCGACTCCGAGGCCGCCGTTGCTCTGCAGCGGGAGATGGAACTCGCGTTTGTCGAGTACCAGAAGGCCACGTTGGAGAAGAGCATTAAGCTCAAATCTGACGAGGTCCAGGCTCTGGAGAAGGAGCTCGAACCCACCCACCTGTGCAACGTCTTGCGCAGGCTGGTTGCTGAGGCCGCGCCCACCATCATAGCCCGCAACCAGCTCCCCGTCATCAGGAGAGTGGGCGACACGGAGGTTGTCGATGGGTTACGAGACAGCGAGGCAGCCAAGGCCATCCGTGACCAAGTCATGGAGGACTGCCTCGTCTACGCCACGAGAGCTAAGTCGATTACCTTATCGTCTATCGCTTTCAAAGCGCTAAAAATGCAAAAGAAGGTCACGCTCGCGACTGCAGCCCGCACAGCTGCTGGCGAGATGGAAGTCGATTCGTCTGGTAGCGGATCGGCCCATGCCACGTCCCAAGCGGCCAGCGGGCCGGGAGCCTCGGCTCCCTCGCCCAGCGTTCAGTCGCTTGTGGACAAGGCCGTGTCCGCTGCCATGAAAAAATTCGCCGGCAACTCCGCCCCAGGTCACAAGCGTAAGCGATCTGAGGGTACGGTTCAGAGCCAGGGGGGGCCCGCGAATAAAAAGACAAAAACCCAAAAGGACAAAGAGGCCGAGTTGAAGGTACGACTCGGTCTAAATGGGTCTTTGCGCTCCACCAACTTCTTTTTAGAAGAAATACGATCAGGAGCTCTCCCGTCTGCGTCAGGACAAACCCCAGTACGTCCCACTTCCGTACGGCCTTCTTCGATGGCGATGCTCAATCGCGTACGAGGCAAGACGGAAGAAAAGGTCCGGCCCCAATCCCGGGGCTCAAGCCAAACAGCAGATACGTGGAGGAGGCAGGCCCGCACCCAATGTGGGCAAGAAAGGGTCTCGACCCAGACGCCGCCGCGGCAACCAAGGCGGCCAGAATTAGAAGGTACATTGCAGAATGCGAATATGGGCTCGCATGCATCTACTTACCGTTCCACCAACTCGGATATCGAGCGAAGTGCCGTAGCACAGGACGGATATGTATCTAATGTAGACTACAATAAGTCAGAAATGTTTTCTCGGCGTCATCCCGGATGTTTTATAAGGGAAGGCGACTTGTGGCTATCGAACCCAAGTCTAATGCCGGACTTCTTAATCGAGATCTCAACTCCTAAAGCAATAAGTGAAATATTGCGTAAGACTTCATTCGATATGTTGTCTAGTTTAAGTTACCAACAATACGTTCACTTATCGCCGGGTGTGCACCTGCCAAAGGAGTTAGCTTTTCAACTATCCGTTGGAGCAAAATATATGTTCCACGAACCCACCAATGTCGACTTGATCCGTAACGCGTGGGGAGACTTTAACAGACGTCTGCGATGGCGTATTAAGTTTCTTTTTGAAAAGACCGGAGAACAACCGTATGATCCAGACTTTGACGTCAAAAAGGGCACCAGTAAGAAACAAGCCCCGGCGTTACCGCATTATATCGAATTAGGCTTACTCAAAGGACGGCGCTTCGCCAACACGGCGATCGCCCATGTCCAAGCAGTAAAAGACGAAGGGCACCCGCATCGAGCGCTTCAACCCCAAGTCAAGCAAATTCGCGACTTCCTGTTAGACAAAGAATACGTCGTAACAGGAACCGACAAAAACTTAGGCATCGCGGTCTCGAAGCGCAGCTGGATCATTGAAAAATCTCAGGACATATTGAACGACGTCAATAACTATCGCCACCTCGATCACGAAGAGGTCATCCAAGTCCTGAACGAGAAAAATCAACGCATGGCCTACTTAGCTAGCCTAGCAAAAGATTGCGTCGACCACCTCGAAGGCACAGTCAGCGACTTTTTGCGGTCACTCATTCCGAGTGCAGGACAGGCGCCCCACATACCTACCTTTTATGGAATACCAAAAATCCATAAAGTACCTACTAAGATGCGCCCCATCATACCTTGCCATTCAGCTGTCCAAAATCCGGCCGCTAAATACTGTGACAAAAAACTCAGACCGCTCGTTCTAGCGGCGCCAACCGTGATCCACGGTACCAAAGACTTGGCGATCAAACTGAGTAAGTTAGTAATTGACAAAACCCGTAAATGGTATATCGTGACGGGCGATGTTGTTGCGTTTTATCCAAATATTCCTTTAAATCACTGTCTAGACATCGTGTACGACATGTATTTTGAGCATTACTGGAATATCCGTACGCACGACGACTATTCTAATAGAAGGCAGCAAGAACTTTTTAGAGGCTGCTTAGAAGTCGGAAACACTAACTTAATCACACAATTCCAAAATAAGGTGTACTTGCAACTGAACGGCCTCGCTATGGGGGTCAGCGACTCACCTTCGCTTGCTAACTTATATGGTATTTATTTCGAGCAACGCGCTAAAGTTTTGGAGCACCCAAATATTTTTTACTACGGGCGCTACATCGATGATTGTTTAGCAGTAGTCTACGCTGAGTCGGAAGAACAAGCTGTTAATTTATTGTCTAATTTAATTCAATTCGACAATTGTGTGATTACTTGGGATGCCTCGGAACGGTCTGCACCTTTCCTGGACATGTTGCTGTATAAGGATGAAGATAACACGCTGCAGCACATGCCTTACCGCAAAATAGGCAATCACCAAGAACGTATCCCATGGATATCCGCCCACCCCTATGACGTCAAAAGGGGCACGTTTCTGGGCGAGATGTCAAGGCTGGCGACACTCTGTAGTCAATTCAGTGACTATAAGGTGGCATTAGAGGGACTTGTAGCCCTTTATATTCGACGTGGTTATCCAGCCTCCGACGTACATAAGTGGTTATATGAGAATATTACCGAGAGATGGTCTAAAAGACTCGCTGAACACAAACAGCCGTCTGAGGGCACGGACGTCTTGGTACTCAAAACCCAGTACAATCTCGCATGGAACTATTTCTCTGCAACCCAACTAGGAGACACTATTTTTGGATATTGGCGTGAATGGCTCGAACGAGCCGACACAGGGAACTTTAATCAAGAGTTCCCAGCCCCCGACGAAAAGGACCACAGGGTCAGCAACTGGGCAACCAGCTCTGCGGATACCGGTCTCTGGGACTTGAGGGCGACCAATCTATTCAACAGTCGAGTGATTCTAAGTCGCAAACGCACAAGGAATCTTCTCGACCTCACAAACCTTTGGAAAAAGAGTGTCTTAGAGAATCTCGAGGAGCAGGCTACTCAGGAACTAGCGGTCGACTTGCAGGTCGACCCCGCTTACTATGCAACTAATCATGCAGTTCCCCTTGGCCCATTCATTCCCGATGTCAATACCCAGGTAGGAAGTTCGCGTCTGAAAAGGACGAGGGACGAGCAGTCCGAAGAGGACAATTCACATTTACCTGATAGAGTTAGATATCGTTCCTCCTCACCCACCCCCGAGGGCTGGCGTTCTGGCGCCTCTGGCACTTGGGGTCGTGGCAGATTAGCGTAAGGACTGCTTAGGTCCGGAAACGGCAAATTTCCCGTTGCAAGGCCGCCTTGGCGGTTAAGCCATGATCGGGGTTCACATTTTGCCGGCGCTGTACGTCATAAAGGAGCTGCTTCACTTCGTTTCGAGGAGTGGGTTTTAGGCCTCTTTGCTGTCGGGCGGGTGATGTGGGTGTTGTAGTCGTGTGGTACCCTGCGGGGCGCTCACGGGTCGTACGCCCTGCACTGATGTCCGGCTGCATAAGTCGATCACCTTCATTCCGCTGACTCGTCGTGTTTCACGCCATTATGCTCGTGCACCGTCGGTCGTGTTCTCCTGTGAAATGGGGATCAAGGAAGTGCTTTCCATCCGGTAAGGCGCTTAGTCCCAGACCGAAGCCTTGAATTACGCTTTTTTTCGCCCCGTGGGCATAGATGATTAAATCTCCCTAGTTGAAGTGGACGATAAAGTCTGCGGTACGTACTGCGTATCGGTGGAGTCACAAACGGACTTACTAACCACCGAGTTTTGAGGGCCAAACCCTAAACCCCTAAACCTAAACCATAAGTGCGTAGTACACGGCCCTGGTTAATCCCAGTATAAAGGCCCCGATTGCTTATTCTACACTGGTAGACCCTAAAGCCCTAAACCCTAAACCCTAAACCTAACCCTAAATGGAAACTGTTGGTCACTGGGGTCGTCACAAAAGTCACATGACTCGGTCACATGACCAAAAGAAGTTCTAATTCATCACGTGATATGGTAATCACGTGATGTCACGTGAGTCATGACTAATGATCAAACATTGGGCGCTTAAATTCGCACGTGATCTATCACGTGACGAGGTCTAGAGCAGGTCTATCACGTAAGTGTTGCCAACACGTCTGACTTATCCTGAATGAACTTGAGCTAACTTGGAGCTCGTTCGTGGTTACGAACTCACAGGTGACAAGTCACGTGGTGTTACGTCATTGTCTGGTTCACTTTCGAACACGTCACGTGACTTGGTCCGTGCGTGGGAATGTGGTCTAGACCATTGCGTCATATGGTCTGTGCGTATCAGAAGATGGTCCGTGCACCGGCGCCTAACACGTCATATCATCCGGCAATCGCCACCCGCGGCTTTACTACTCGCTGGTCCAATCAGAGGCCGCCGAAGTAGAGTTCAAACTGAGTTTCAAATCCTGGACTGAAGAGATATAAGTTCGAAACTTGGGGGTCGGATTCCACAATCCGCCCAATTTTCCAGGTCGGTTCTTTACCCCCCCTTTTCCTTTCCACTCACCCCTGCCCTTACGGCCGGGTCGCATCGCTTCGCGACGCTCCACCCTAAACCCTAAACCCTAAACCCTACCGGACCTAAATAAATAAATAATTAATTAATTATAACCCCTTTCGG
Source organism: Lactifluus piperatus (assembly GCA_003315875.1). Lineage (NCBI taxonomy): Eukaryota > Fungi > Basidiomycota > Agaricomycetes > Russulales > Russulaceae > Lactifluus > Lactifluus piperatus. The sequence continues at coordinate 8,719 of QFDX01000766.1, read as the reverse complement.
GTTTAACTCCCCTATCAACTCCATAAATACTAATAACCAATTTATCATCAAACTAATCTCTAATCTTTAACCAAATATAATTATCTTACTAATTCTAACCTTCATTTTAGCCTTTTCAAACTCTATCACAAATTCTCTATTCACTATTTAACCAAATACCTTATATAATTACCAAATAGATTAGCTATAAAATAAAAATAAAAAACCCTCCCTTTTTATTAGTCAAATCAAATTACCTAACAAATCCAAATCCTCATTCTGGCCTTTTCAAATCCTGCTATAAAATCTATTTTCACAATTATCTTATCTCTCATCACTAAACAGATTAGCTGTAAAAATAATAAAAAAAACCCCTCTTTTACTAAGTTAACTCAGATTATCCAACAAATTCTCATTCTTATTCTGGCCTTTTTACACCCTATAAAAAAAACTATGTTTTTCATAATTTTACCAAACAGCTCTATTTCAAAATCTAAAAAACCTTCAACCTACCATTAAATTAGATTACCTAACTAATCTTTATTCTCTTTCTGCCATTTTAAGTCTGGGTTTTAGGGTCTTGGGTTTAGGACCTTAGATTTTAGATCTTGGACTTAGCATAGGTATTTAGGTCTAAGTTTTAGAGTTTATATAGGTTTTAGATTCTGGGTTTTGGGTCTAGATGGGGTTAGGTCCTGGGTTTTGGGTCTGGGTTTAGGGTCTTAGGGTTAGAATCTTCAAATTTAGGTTCTGGGTTTAGGATCTTAGATTTGGGTTTTATATCCTAGGTTTGGGATCTAGATTTAGAGTCTTGGGGTTAGGTCCTAGGTTTAGTGTCTTGGGTTTAGAGTCTTAGAGTTTGGTTTAGGGTTTTAGGGTCTTGGCTTTAGGGTCTTGGGCTTAGGGTCTTGGCTTTAGGGTCTTGGCTTTAGGGTCTTGAGTTTAGGGTCTTGAGTTTAGGGTCTTGAGTTTAGGGTCTTGGGTTTTTTTTTTTTTTGAAATAATTTATATAGCAGGGGTGGGGGGATCGCCCCCTAACTGCGTCAAAACAGCATACCAACGACATTATACACTATTTAGCTACTGACTTCATAATCCCCTTGCGGGTCCACCTTTTCTTCGAGGTGTTTAGTCTCTCAGAGTGGCGGCCCTCCGCGATTGTCGTTGCAAATGCGGGAGTGGAAGACACAAACTCAGAGTCGAACGTGTCCACGGGGTGACGTGCAAGCGCAGCCTCGCGGGCAGAGGTAGGAGCGACGGGCTGCTTCCGCTTTTTGCTGGGCTTAAGAGTAGCAGGTGAGATGTCAGGGGGAGCAGGGGGGTTGGATGGGCCCGGCACATTCGGGTTTGGGGGGGGGCGGTTCTCACGTCCTCCTTCCTTGTCCCAGTTCCTCGGCTTGCCCCTTTGGCCAGAGGGCATCGGTGTCTCTTGGCCGCTTTCCACGCCACAAACTTACGTCCACAGTATGTACACGCAGGTTGTGAGGAGCGCTCAATGGCTTCTTCAGCCACTTTGTGCCGGTCTCGCCTTAATGCATGGTTCCTCATCCTTGCAAGTCGCTTCTTCTCCTTCTGGGCGGTGGTTGCCCGCCAGTCGCCCTTGGTGAGATCAAAGAAAGCTTGGGGGCCTTCCTCGTTGAGAAGCTCTAAGATATACACGAACATCACCTTTTTCACTGCCTGAATGGGGCGAGGTACGAGCACAACGGCGCACTTGACCAGGTGAGCGTGGAAATGGGGAGCGAACTCGACCCAAAAAATTTTTCCATCTTCGGCTTTTTGGGCCGAAAGGGCCTGGGCCCTGAGGTGGTCCTTGGACAGGAACCAGCGGCGTCGGAAGATATTGAGAATGTCAAACACGGAAAGTTCCATGTGCTCAGTAAGCGCCCTCTTCTTTGGGAGCTTCTTCCCAGGCGGGAAGTAGCGGGAAGGGGGGGACCCTGTCCCCCCGGCCACAGTATCCATGGCGGGGGTTTGGGTGGGCTGGGGAATGGGAGTCCCCATGAAAACCGGTGAGGGTAAAAACTCAGGGGAATTGGTGCCAGGCTCGTCCAGCTGTATGATGGTGTCAGGAGGAGAAGTAGGAGCCAAAGAACGAGCTGCCATTGCCGCCCGGTGCGCTTCGCTCTCAGCCAGGGTGGGCCAAGCCGATCGTTCTGCGCACTGGGGGAAGTCAGCGTACGGGTACGAAGCAAGTAAGATGGCGTCATGAGGCAAGCCCTCCGCTCTCGCAGAGAATGCTTCGTGGCGGGCGAAAAATTCGTCGTAAGGGGGAGGAAACCTAAGGGCCATTGTGGGAAAAAACGGAGATGGTGGTGGTAAGAAAGCAAGAAGTGATGGGTCTTGGGTTTAGAATCTTGGATTTAGGATCTTGGGTTTAGGATCTTGAGTTTAGAATCTAAAAATGACTGGTACACAGAGTGGGCCTCTAAGAGGTATAAGTCTGGAGTTGGTACTTAAGAGAAGTGTTTTAAACCCTACCCTAGAGGTGAAAATAGCCTCTAGGGGTCTGAAAAATGTCTCATAACCCTTATTTATGTTATGTTATTTTATCTAAATCTATCTAATCTATTTTAAAAGTTGATTAATCACTATGTTTTTTGTCCAGCTCATATATTAACTTAGTAATGCTAACTTAGAATTCCCTTTTTAGCAAATCTTAGGTAGAATCAAGCCAAGTGTAGAAATGGTTAGTGATACTATTTTTGGAATGTCAGTATTTAGGTCTACATTTAGGCTTTCTATATTTTTAGATACTGACTACATAAATCCAGTTTCTGATATAAAATATTAGCTGTTACTGATGATACTTGCCAAGCCTTTCTATTCAAGGCTTGCCCTGTAACATTATTTATCTTCTATATCTACTATGTAAGATATACTACTCTCTCTATGGCATTCTAAATCCTTGACAACATCTTCATTTACCATCTTATCTTTGTAGTACTTCTACCAGGCAGCTGCAAGTCAGTTTGATATAACAAAAGCAAGGCCAATATGCTAGAATTGAGTTGCTGGGAGTAAAGGTTGTAGCATCTATAGGCTTGTAGAGTGCCACATTTCTGGCTTCTATGTAATTAGTGTATTCTTGGCACTTTAAACCCATATTCTATATGAGGTAAAGAAAAAGTTGCCACTATCTAAGGGATCAGCATGCAATCTATCAGTATTCCATAAAATTGCCCATTTATCAGGTTACTTGTCTCTATGTACAGCCCTAAGCATTAAATGATTAATTGTAGTCAAAACATCGCTTCTTGATCTTCTACCACCACCATCAGTGATTTTCCCACAATGGCCCATTCCTCTCCATCTCCCTCACCAACCCTCAAGGCGGCCTATCGGGCTCGCATCAGGGCGGCAGCCCAGTCCGACGAAGGATAGGATGACGAGACAATGGACCTTGACGCTCCCGATCCCTCCACAGTACCTCCCCAGCCTCACCAGCTGCAGGACGAGCCTGGCCCTTCCAATTCCCCTGAGTTTTCCCACACGGTTTTCACGGGGACTCCCATTCCCCAGCCCAACCCCAGTGAGCTGACAACCAGGAGGAGAAATCCCGATGGCACTGTCACCACTCAAACACTCGCCATGAATACTTTGGCCAGTGGGGCAGGGCCCCACTCTTCACCCCAGCTTTTCCCTCAGGGTAAGAAGCTGCCAAAGAAACGGGCGCTTTCTGAGGCTACGGATCTTTCCGTATTTGAAATCCTCAACATCTTCCGACCCCGTTGGTTCCTGTCCAAGGACCACCTCAGGGCCCAGGCCCTTTCGGCCCAAAAAGCCGAAGATGGAAAAAAATTTTGGGTCGAGTTCGCTTCCCAGTTTCACGCTCACCTGGTCAAGTGCGCCATTGTGCTGGTACCTCACCTGATTCAAAAGGTGAAAAAGGTGATGTTTGTATACATCTTAGAGCTTCTCAACGAGGAGGCCACCCAGGCCTTCTTCGATCTCATGAAAGGCGACCGGCGGGCAACTGCTGCCCAGAAGGAGAAGAGGTGACTTGCACAGAAGCAGAACTGTGCATCGAGGCAGGAACGGCGCAAAGCGGTGGAAGAAGCCGTGGAGGGCCTCCCACAATGGTCATGCACGTGGTGTGGGTGTAAGTTTGCATCTCGGAAGACTGCGAAGCGACACCGATGCCTGCTTGCCAAAGGGGCCCGCAGAGGTGCTGGGACTGGGAAGGATGCGGTGAGAACTGACGCCCCCCCAGAACTGAACACGCCAGGCCCATCTAACCCCCCTGCACCCCCTGCACCCCCCACCGCGCCCCGTAAGACCAGTAGGAAGAGGAAGAAGCCCACCAATCCTACCTCTGCCTGGGAAGCCGCTTTGGCCACTGTTCCCGTGGACACGTTTGATAGCGAGTTTGCTTCCTCCACCCCTACATTCGCAAATACCCCTGTGACAGGCCGCTGCTCTGAGAGGCTGAACACCTCAAAGAAGAGAAGGACCCGTAAGGGTCTTATGGAGTCAGTAGCGTGCTAGGTAGTATATATTGTATTTGGTATGCTGCCTTGACGCAAGCATCAGGCGTTCCCTGAGCCCGCTATATAAATTATTTCAAAAAAAAAAAAAAAAATTGTAGTCAAAACAGTGCTAGACCTATCAAGAGTTGTTGCTTGCTATAAGTCCCATAGATGGAGCAAGATAAACATTGTAGAAGCTAAAGGTGGTTTTACCAACTAACACTTTATAAGATCCCCCCTGAGTTGTTGATTTTCAGTTGTGGTTCATTTCTAGAAGCCTATTCTTATAGATGAAGTCTTCAAAATCCTCAATGATCTCTCTAGATAGCTATAACTTGTACAAGTTCCAGAAGAGAGCAAATATGGCACTTGTCTGCTAAGCAAAAGCATCAACCATTTCTTGGTCCTTCTTTCTTCTTTCAATGTTCTTGGCCCAGTCAAATTCAAGCTTTGACTAGAAGCCTGCTGAAAAACTAGACAAGACCAAAGAACTAGGGTCATCTTTCTAGCACAAAGTTAGCAGCAGAAAATTAAAGAATGGCTAGGACTCACTCTGACATTCCACTTCATCTCTATACTTAGCTAAATTACTTTATTGATTGATTGAATAAGTTGGGGGTGTTTGCAGAAATCCCAGAGAACAATCCCAACCAAGTGCCCTTGAAATGGTAATTAGTAGATGGCTGGTTGATGGTAGTGACATTCTTACCATCCCATCCCTAAAGATCTTGCTTTGGTCTGCTGACACATCATCTACATCTGTAAACCTACAAATCACTCATACAAGCTCATATGAGCTCATATGAGCCTGTATGAGCTTGTATGAGGGCAAAAAGTGACAAAGTCAGAAGTACTTAAAGCTAGGGTCCATTTTTGGGAAAGGTCTCATTGATTACTCAGTAATGAGGCTTGTGAGGCTAGAAAGTTGAAAAAGGTCCAAAAGTATAGATTGATTGGTATTGTGACACTAGGCTCACTCACTTGAGCTAGCCGAGCACTGAGCCAGCTCATAGCTAAATTTTTTCAAGCCAAGCTAGAGCTAGCCATGCTCCAGCCTAGCCAAGTTGAGCTTGGCTCAACTCAATTTTGAGCTCCAAGCTGCTCACATACTATATGCTACTGTACCCCCTCATTCAGTCACATCAAATAACTCAATAATTGCTCATTTTATTCACATAAATATTGTAATGTAGTTATCTCCTAAATAATCTAAATACTTTTGCCAAACAATATTTATTGTTGTTTGCATGGGAATGTGCCACATGACATTTTTATTTAAAAAAACTCCAAACTTTCAAGTGCCATATCTCAGCCATTTCTTGATAGATTTCCACCAAACTTGGTGTGTGTCCCTTTGAGTATGAGTACTACTCGCAAAACTACAAAGAGGCCTCCAATTCTTGCTTTTTAAAAATTAGATTTTGGCATGAATTTGAGGATTTTGGAATGCAATGCTTCTAGCACATGAAATACTTCATGTAAAACCATGAAACCTTGTTTGCAACTACTTCAGTATGCTAGGGAAATGATTAAAAAATTTCAAGCCTTACAGGGGGATTTTGGCCTTGTACTCACTGTTGCATTCTTTTAGATACTAGAATGCTATATTTTTCAGGAGCTCCTATATGCCATTAATGCACCCTACCATCCTGGGTTTTTTTGAGGAGCTAAAGGACATATTAAAGTAGTTGCAAACAAGATTTGGTGGTTTTACATGAAGTATTTCATGTGCTAGAAGTGTTGCATTCCAAAATCCTCAAATTCATGCTGAAATCTGATTTTTAAAAAGCAAGAATTGGAGGCCTCTTTGTAGTTTTGCAAGTAGTACTCATACTCAAAGGGACACACACCAAGTTTGGTGGAAATCTATCAAGAAATGGCTGAGATATGGCACTTGAAAGTTTGGAGTTTTTTTAAATAAAAATGTCATGTGGCACATTCCCATGCAAACAACAATAACTGCTTACACATACAGTACTTGAAGTCATGGGCATCTTTCTGGCAAGGGCTATGTGAATTAATGTGAGACAGTGGGTGAGTATGGACCTCACCTACACATCTCACATTTCCATACAAAGTAATTCTTACAAAGCATGTCATGTGATCTTGCTTAGTAAGATGTGAGACAGTGGGTGAGCAAGGACAGTTGGGCTACAAGAAGTGGTACATACCTGATTCTGTTCCTTAAGTAACACTTGGTTGTATTATTCTGACCAGGTGGTGCAGAAGATGATCAAAGTGATGCTCTTGAAGCAGTGGATCCATTTTTTTCTGTTCTGAGTGTTGGCCACCAATGTTGATTATGTTTATTCTACCATCAAAATAATCATATAAGACATCTGCTGCTAGGAACTCATGAGCACTGACTCATGCTAAACTTCATCTCTGTTACCCTGTACTCTTTATCTAGGCTCTAAGAACATTGGCCTCCATGGGGGTATGATCCAGTGCACCAATCCACTGGACTTCTTCAAAGAAGCTGGAAGGAATGGATCAGTAAAAGAAGAAAGGTAGTGATGTTAATAGATAAGGACATCTCACTAAGTTGCACTATCCATCAGGTAAAACTTGCTAGACTATGATCCATAACCTTGTGGATGATTGGATCTTGCCATAGCTGGTGAATAGCCTCCACAACCTCCTCTGAGAAAATAAACAAAGGGGTTGAATCAACTTTGTATTCCATTATTTGCTCAGTATTTAGCTGCAACACAATCAATCACATTAGTATGTATCACCTAAATTAAAACATAGCTAACTATGTTCACCAGAAGGTCCCTTCTTGTTCCTTTACCACCACCATCAGTGATTTTCTCACGATGTCTTCCCACTCCTCTACACCCATCGAGTCCTCCCCCGCCCTCACGCGCCTCTCATCTATGTTTGGTGCTGTCAGGGCAGGATCGAGCTCACTGGAGTTGTCGAGGCCTTCCACCCCCACTCCCTCTGTGCCACGCCCCAAAGGCCGCAAGGCCCCCAAGGCTGGGGCTTCTCATCATGGACCGCCGGAATTTTCTGATCCTCAAGTAGGTTTTCAAGGTGATCCTGTTACACTGGTTCAGTCGTCCTCTGGAGTCTCACCAGATGATGCCACCCCCCACGCCATCAACCCCTGCGACATACCCCTCAGGGTGAAGCAGGTGGAAAAACAGTCTCTTCCTGGGAATGCGGAGTTATCCGTATTTGATATTCTCAACATGTTCCGTTGTTGGTGGTTCTTATCCATTGATCATCTCAGGGCCCAGGCCCTCTCAGCCCAAAAGGCCGAGGACGGGAAAATTTTTTGGGTTGAGTTCTCTCCCCAGTATCATGCCCACCTGGTCAAGTGTGCTGTTGCGCTTGTTCCTCACCCAACTACAAGGGTGAAAAAGGTGATGTTCGTCTACATCTTAGAGCTTCTTAATGGTGAAGGCCCCAAGGCCTTTTTCGACCTCGCTTCTAGACCAAGGCTAGCAACCCAGGCCCAGAAGGAGAAGAAGCGACTTGCATGGAAATGGGCCCGCGCATCAAGGCGCGAGCACCGGAAGGCTGCTGAAGAGGCAGCTGGAGGGTGCTTGCCTAAGCGACAATGCCGAGCGTGCAGATGCAAGTTCGCCACCCAGAAGTCGATGAAGCGACACCGATGCCCCATTTCCAAAGAGGCTATCAAGGTTAGTGGAGCGGAGACGGGCAAGGGTAACACCGACGCCCCCTCCAAGCTGAGCAAGCTGACCGCTCCCTGCCCTACCCATGATCCCTCCCACCGTCACCTCGTGCCCACAGCTGCCATTGCCCTCAGGACTTTGGCATCATTAAAAGTGCCAGAAAATTGCTGAGGGTTGGAGAGTGATATCACATGTCTATCCTCATGGTCACAATACATTGCTGAGTTGATTTCAATGGATGTAGTTACAGGGGTATTCTTTGAAGTGACAAAATACAAGTAGCTGTATTTTTATGGATAAGAGATGTAAGTCTAATAATAAAATAGAGACACAATATAACCATTCAGGGATTTATGGAGGGGGACATGTATGGTGCTCTATTGGTATGCACCAGAATGTAACATGTCTAATGCCATGAAACCCAAGACCATTTGATGCACAGGGATGGCATAATAGTCCATAGAATTGCTAAGGGCATGAATTCATTATCAAACCCAATATAAGAGTTGTATTTGTGTTCCATGCCATACTGCCACAATGCATCCCCTCCATTCTCGTCCGTTCCCTCCATCTTGTCCATTCCCTCCATTCTTGTCCATTCCCTCCATTCTCATCCATTCTTATCCA